>JASANA010007142.1:0-14974 GCA_030248095.1 Ptycholaimellus sp. GST1_10
AGAGGGTTCAGTGAATGCCTGAGCATTGGCGACGCCCATGAGACGGCGGCCGGTGGCTCGGGAGACGCCGGCGAACTCGGTGCCCAGGACGCCATCCGGATCCGCGAACTTACCGGGGATCGCGTCCCTGGACAGTCGGCCTGGATCCCTTCACTTATTGAGCCCTGAGGAGAGGGGTGAGGAGAAGTGGTGCAACCGGTGGCAAGCATGATGTCGCGGAAGTTGAGAGCGGCATAGTGGACGTCGACAAGCTCCCGTTCGCCCTGCTGATAGGGCTTGAAGTGCAAGTTGGGGTTCTGGACCCAGGTGATGCTGCTCAGGTCCCCGATCACCTGGTTCGCCATGTACGCGTGCTCCGTCATCACTCGCTTCGGCTCATGCCCTCAATAGCTCTATCTTATTCACTATCCTCCGCTTCTCTTCCAAAATTATGATTTTGAGCTGAATGATAATTTTGCGAGTGTAAAGGTGGAACCTTCTCGAATAAGGCAGGTGCGCATGGCGCCCCATCGGCCGTCCTTCCAGATGTTGTGCAGCAAGCCCTTACGGGCCAGGCCAACCAGCATCGCCTCCTCCAGCTCACCCAGTTGCCCATCCTTGCTTTTCGACAAGTCCCCGATCGTCCTCAAGACGCTACAATCTATCCTGGACAAAGGCCAGAAAGAATGCGGGCTAGCTTTGGGGGCCGGGCTCCGGGGCGCATGGCGAGGAACTCTTCTCGGAAGCAGTTGCCCAGACCCACCAGCCCCGAATCCGCTCGCTTAGACACCAGCCACAGGCTGGATTTGCTTTCCGACTCCTGGCTCTCCTCAATACACTCCTCCTCCCCTTCCCACTATGGATCCTAAACGATAACCAAGAAATAAACATAAATTTAGCAAAATGTACATTACGAAGCGTTCCCAGCTTTCTGATGTTTCAGAATAGCATTATACAATGGATCAGGCTTTTCTATTAGATAGTTAGAGGATTAGACAGCCGCAACAAACCGCAAGAGCTTCTTGCAGCTGAGGGAGCCAGTCGAAGGTGTGCTGGTCGTCGATGCAGAAGAGGCGGTTGTTGGCGGGCGGGGTAGGAGAGGGAGGGCGTCTGAGTAGATAGAGGGCAGCAGGATTGGCGGCATCGCGTCGATAGGCGACGAGGACGAGGCCAGCCTCCGCGAAGGCCTCCAGCCAGCCCATGTGCGTCCGGTAGCTCAGCTCCCGCGGCTCGCACAAGGCGTCCAGGATCCGCATTGCGTCCGGCGCCGTCCACAACTCGCGCACCAGCAGGAAGCCCTCTGCAATCTCTCCACCCTTCTTCAATCCTTTCCTATCTTCTGTTAGCGATGGAGAAGGTGGACCTGGACTGAGGTAGGAGGCGATTTGCTGGAGCTTGGCGGCCACCTCGGAGTCCGCCTCTTGACAGAGGACACTGAATTCTGCGCGGGGTAAGATGGAGAAATAGGTTGGGAAGTGAGTGGACCGATTGGCGAGGACGAGATGATAGCCGTTGGCGTTTAGAAGTCCAGACTCCTCTGGCAACTGAAGCTCCTTGGCTACATACTCCGCCTTCTTCACACCCTCTCCACGTGTCTCAATTTCACCCACATTTTAGACCAGTTCTCAGAAGCAAAGATACTAGGCCAATGTTTGAGGCTGAAGCAGTAAAGAGGAGTGGTACCTGAGGCGTGCCGATGGTCCATTGGACGGTGAGGAGGGGTTGAGAGGTTTGGAAGGAGTTTGCGGCGGTGATGACGGAGTCCAAGTCGGAGCCTAGGGCGAGGCAGCGATGACTGTGCACAAGCACATTCTCGATTACGATATCCAGCAGAATCTACAATTCTTTTCCAATCAATCAAAGGCCAACACTTATGGTCCAGAACGATCTTAATCAACACCCATAGCTCTAGCAATGGCTCTTGCAAAAGGGAAAGAAAGAATGCGAGAACTTTGAGGAAAGGCTGGCTCCAGACGACACTGAAGGTTTTTTCGGCCAGGGTGGCAGCTCTGAGCTCAGCGATGCTCTCGGGGCTCGCCTTTTCCACCACTCCCCGCAGTGCAGAGGCCAGGTTTTGGTGAGGTGCAACTGCTTCACTGGCTCCTTCAGCGCATCTTCTCCCTTCTTGGGAGGAAAGAGGAGAGGGGAGAAGGAACGAAGGTAGGGTAGAAGGGGCTGAATGAGTTGGTGATTGGGGAGCTGGGCCAGTTTCTCCGCCGATAGTTCCTTCAGCCCTTCGCGGAGCGTCCGCTCGATGCCCTGCAAAGTTCAAGCCATTATTTGGCGTCTAATCTCTCTTCATGTGGTATCAAGAGGGGATAATGAAAGGTGGCGGTAGTGACCATGGTGCAGCGTCTAAGATCGGTTTGCGTGAGTGGTTCGTCGAAGAGGGCCTCATCGGTTTCGTAGGGGAACCATTGATAGGTCTCCAGCACCAGATTGGCCGCATGCACACGCCGCTGCGCTGTCTCAAATCAAACCTTATTTCGCTTTCTTCATTTCCCTTCCCTGTCAAATATTTCAATGCCATGTCCCTCCGTCCCGATTTTACGCATTCCATCGAAAGATGGTGTAAGTAGAGCGTGTAACCTGAGCCACGAGACCGCCCATCTCCACTCCGCCGGCCAACAAACCGCCCACCTCCTTGCCCAGCACTGCTTCCATGCACTCCACGCCGTCTGTGCTTTCAGGTCTCTGCTTAGAGGCAAGGGTGGGCAGGGAAATGTGGCGGAACCGAGGTGGCGGACTGCGGCGAGGTGTTTGGCGGGGTCAATGCGAAGGTAGCGCAGACGGACTGGGAGTCGAAGGCTGTCCTCCCGACCAACCGCCGCGATGTTCAGCTGGAGCAGGGAGTCCAGAAAGCTGATCCAGTTCCCGTTCCACACCAGGCGCCCATGCCGTCCCTACACCCTTGCTCTTTTAGTCATTCTTGCATTAGAAGTAACCTTACTAGTCTTAGTTACTGGCACTGCTTTGGGGTAGAAGAAAAGGTTGGTAACATCGTCGGCAACGGCGAGGACGCCCTGGAATGCGGGTCCGTACTCGTAGCCGCGCAGTTGGAGCTCCTTGTACAGGTCCCCAGGTCTCAGCACCACGCACCCGTCTTCCTCTTCCCACGCATCGTTCCTCTGCTTCTGTCAATTATGTTTCTTGCCATTAGCACTCCTTTCCTAAATCGTCAAACAGAAATGAGATGAAAGGGTACCTCGAGATGGTGATAGTAGAAGGGAAGATCGGAGTTGGCTAAGGTGACGCGTCCAGAGGCGACGATGGCACCGCTTTCTGCCACCTCGAAACTTCCGTCCTCGTGCAGAACGCTCGTCTCCAGTTTCACTACACACGCAGGGGGATTGGAGTGCTGGGATGGAGAGGCAGTGGAAGAGACCGGCTTTGTTGAGGAGGGTGGGTCGGTGTACTTGAAGGTCGTGGAAGATGACGGGCTGAGCGGCGAAGTCCAGTCCCTTGGCCTTGCAGAGGGCCTTCCAGGCTAGCACGGGGTAGCCGGTGAACGGGAAGATTGCGCGTCCGTCGATCTGGTGGTCCAGCAGGTACTCATCGTCCTGCCGATCATGTTTTTTCAACTTTTAAAATTATAGTTTTTTGTATTCGAATTTTCGTGCGATTTCATTTTTTTAAAAACATTGTCAACAAAATTGTAATCCAGTTTTGCACTCAAATTAGAACAAATATTAGCGCCTGACTGACACTTAAATGAAATGAAATGTGATTTTGTGAATCCAATAGAGCCTTGGTGATAGTAAAATGTGATGGGTGAAAAGGAACGATGAGTGTGATGTGGCGTTGAGAGGAGGGTGCAGGGCTGAGCCCGGCGTCGGGGCCAGACATGATCGGCCAATCCTCCCGGTGCTCCCAGGCCTCCGCGATCAGACTTCCGATCATCCGCGTCCCCGCTTTCACTGGCCATTCCGCGGCTGGGTACAGCGCCTCCCAGTTCACTGCAATCCCTCTTTACGTTGCCAGAAGAGATGAATAATGAATGAGCAGGAGAACCCGGGATGCCAGCAGCGTAGAGCTTGCCAATGCTGGTGAGGGAGTGTCGCAGAGGGTCCTCAGATCGCTTGGACATGAGCCCAATGTGCGTCGCCTCGGGCAGAGAACGCCGCAGGATGGCTGCCAGGAGCGCATGTGGACCCACTTCCAGCGTCACCTACCATTTATTACCTTTCTCAGCTTAACTTTACCCCACATTTTGCCCAATTTTTTTATTCCTTTATTACGAGAACTGTTCTCTTGTAAACTGATAGAAACTCGAAAAAAGTGAGACCGCATTGGCAGGGAGTGAGTTGGAGAGGGCGGTGTGGAAGCGGACGGGGGAAAGGACGTTGTTGACGTGATACTCGGCCGAGCAAAGCTCCGCCCATGGGGGTAGCGTGTCGGAGTGGAGAGATGTGGAGGCCCAGTTCTTGCCGCGACTCTTGGGCTCCGGGATGACAGCGGAAAAGCGCTCCATCAGCTCCCCTCGCAGACTCTCCAGCGCTGGCGAGTGGAACGGCACTCCCGAACACTCAACCTCAATCAAACACTACACCTCCACATAATGCTTTATAGTTGCATATTTCATTCACATTTCTCAGCTCAGCTTACGGTCAATAAACCATAAATGAAATTAATTAAAATTGTGATTTGAGCTAGCATTGGTTGTAATATCATGGCCAAAAGTGCCTGAGATACAGCATGAAATGTCATTACTTTGAGTTATTTGGGGTAACCTCGCGGGCGAAGATGCCTTTGTCGGTGAGCTGTTTGGTGATGGCTGCAATTTCTTCCACAGGGCCCGACAGTGTCACGCTGTCCGATCCGTTGTGACACGCAGCGATCACCTATACATTTACTTCTCCTCTTTGTCAAGTTTACGCGCCTCAAATCCTTCCACTACCACTCTGTGACCAGATTAAAAGGTTCTGGTAGGCGAGACCAAACAGTATGATTTCTTTCTGTCTATTCTTTGCCTTGTTACCTTGACGGATGATAAAATGTAGCCCTTAGGAGGTTGAATGAGGGTGGAAACCTGAGTGCCCTGACAGATGTCGACAGCTTCTTGCCAGCTCAGGCCGACGGCGACCATGCCTCCAGGCGGGATCTCACTCGCTTTCAGGATCACGTCGCCTCGATGATACGCCAGCAGCATTGTCTACAATACCCTTCCCTTTTAATATGCCGGCCTTACTAAGAAGAAATAGCTAAATGCTGCTTGACAAAGAGGAAATGGCGTACCTGCTCCATAGTGAGGGATCCATCGGCGTATGCGCAGGCGATCTCTCCCGTAGAATGTCCAATGATGCCGTGCCAGACCAAGCCCAGGCTTCGCAGCACATCCACCAGCGCCACCTTCATCAGCCCATTCTCATCTTTCATCCCACTCCAATACCTCGCTTCCCCTCTCTGCCAGCTTTCATAATCCCATCCCCATCCCCATCCTCCTCCTCGGCTGAACCTGAATGGCGATGTTGGAGAGGATGGCGGAGCGGACGTCGGCGAGGGCGGCGGCGGGGTCGTCGCCGAGGAGCAGCTGGGCGGGGTCCAAGCCGAGGGGCCGGGTGACGGCGCCGGCGGCTTCCAAGGCCTGGCGGAAGGCAGGGAGGACGGCCAAGGCCTGCCCCATCCCCACCCACTGCGCTCCCATACCCGTGAACACCAGCCACAGCTCTCGCGTCTCCCCGCTCACCTTCTGCATTCCACACTAGTTGAGGTCTTTTGCTATGGCGATTTGATTGAGTTCTTCTTCTGCTCGTCATGCGTGAATGAATCGTTCGAAAACTAAAAGATGTAAGGTGGGTGAACCTGTTTGTGAATGATGGGTGTGTCGGCGGCGAGGGCAAAGCCGCGGTGCGGGAAGAGGGCGGCCGAGCCGCGTGAGGATTCCGCCAGCAGCCAGACCAGCTCCAGACTATTCGCTTCCAGAGCAGATTCCAGGATCTGGGGACATTGAGGTTGTTTGGTGCGGAAGGATTTGAGCAGAGGCTGAGCTGACCTTTTGCAGTCCAGCCTCGGTTCGTGCGGCGTAGCAGATCAGCTGAGGCATGTCGCTCTTCTTTTCCTACAATTTGCCTCTTATCTATCTTTGCAGTCTGCTTCTCTATAGTGCAAATGTTAATGTGGCTCAATGAAAGTGGATGAGAGAAATGGATGGAGGGAGGCAAACGATGATTGGAGGAGAATGGAGAGGGCTTTGTAGGAGAAGATGGGTGTTGGCGCCTCCGAAGCCGAAGCTGTTGATGCCGACGAGGCCGCCGGACCAAGGCTCCTTCTCTGTCACCACGCGCATCCGCCCGTCCGCCAGCCCCGCGATCTCAGCGTTGGCCTTCTTGAAGTGCAGGTTCGGCGCCAGCTCTCCCGCCTCCATCGACAGCAACACCTTCAATGCTACGCCTTTAATTGAGCAATTTGACCTTTAGAGTAAAAGGCCAAAAAAGTTTTCAAAATATATTTCATTTTCATGTTTTTTTCAGTTATTTTCAAAAAAAATTTCCTTCCTCAATCTGTGGCGATACATGAGGTTTGAGAAGAAAGCGAGAAGTAAGGTGTAAGAGAACCTTGGCAATGGAAGCGACACCAGAGGCGGGCTCGGCGTGGCCCATGTTGCTCTTCACGCTGCCTATAAGCAGAGGCTCGGAACGCTGCGGCCCATCCTTGGGGCAGAAGACGTCGGCAATGGCATTGGCCTCCTGCGGGTCGCCAACCTTCAAGCATTCCCGCCTCTTCTTCTGTTGATGAGTGAGGGGATTAGGTGGGAAACCTTGGTTCCGGTGCCGTGTGCCTCTACGAAGGAGACTTTGGAGGGGCAGACGCCGCATTCCGCGTAAACCTCCCGCAATAGCTGACCCTGCACCTTGCCCGACGGAAAGTGGACGCCTGCCGGATTTTGCGCAGATTAGCACCCTTGGAATTCAAATGCTTGCAGGACTTATGGCACTGTTTTTAGCAGATGCGCCTATATTTGTTCTCTTATTCCTTTGGAGTGTAAAGTACAATGATGTGAATTACTAAAGGGCAACATTACTAAAGCCCCTCCAATGATGTAAATGAACAGCCCTCTCAAGCTATACCTAAATTAAATGGAAAGTAGAAATAGAAGCGCCAGAAATGAGGTGCGGACCTTCTTCCTTGAAGCCGTCGGTGTTGGATTTGGCGTGAAGGAGAGTGGCATAGATGCGATGGGCTGCGGATTGTCGCTGCAGCACCAGCACCCCCACACCTTCCGACTTTGCATAGCCATTGCCTAAACCACAAACAGCCATCACTATTTTCAAGTCATACGACTCCGAATCAGTTTAATTTGTTGGCCCATAATAAGAAAGGCTGGTAGAACCATCGGCGTCGAAGCTTTTGCATGTTCCATCTGGGCTGAGTACGCCGAGACGCAGGAACTGGAGGGCGTTGGTCGGGGTGAGGACGGCGTTGGAGCCGCAGACGAGCGCCGCTTCGCACTGCCCTTCACGCATCGAGGAGAGCGCCACCTGGCACATTCACACTTTTCCATCACGCTTTCACGCTATTCACGCCAAAATGTCTCTCTCATAGCCCAACCCAAGTAATGGATGGAGGAAGACCTGTATGGCTAGGAGGGAAGAGTTGCAGGCGGTGTCGATGTTGAAGGAGGGTCCGTTGAAGTGGAAAGCGTAGCTGAGGCGATTGGCGAACATGGCCGAGGCACAGCCGCTCATGGAGTAGCCGGAGACCAGCTCTGGGTCTCGCGTTAGTGCTTAGTGTAATGGATGGAGGAAGACCTGTATGGCTAGGAGGGAAGAGTTGCAGGCGGTGTCGATGTTGAAGGAGGGTCCGTTGAAGTGGAAAGCGTAGCTGAGGCGATTGGCAAACATGGCCGAGGCACAGCCGCTCATGGAGTAGCCGGAGACCAGCTCTGGGTCTCGCGTTAGTGCTTAGTGTAATGGATGGAGGAAGACCTGTATGGCTAGGAGGGAAGAGTTGCAGGCGGTGTCGATGTTGAAGGAGGGTCCGTTGAAGTGGAAAGCGTAGCTGAGGCGATTGGCGAACATGGCCGAGGCACAGCCGCTCATGGAGTAGCCGGAGACCAGCTCTGGGTCTCGCGTTAGTGCTTAGTGTAATGGATGGAGGAAGACCTGTATGGCTAGGAGGGAAGAGTTGCAGGCGGTGTCGATGTTGAAGGAGGGTCCGTTGAAGTGGAAAGCGTAGCTGAGGCGATTGGCGAACATGGCCGAGGCACAGCCGCTCATGGAGTAGCCGGAGACCAGCTCTGGGTCTCGCGTTAGTGCTTAGTGTAATGGATGGAGGAAGACCTGTATGGCTAGGAGGGAAGAGTTGCAGGCGGTGTCGATGTTGAAGGAGGGTCCGTTGAAGTGGAAAGCGTAGCTGAGGCGATTGGCGAACATGGCCGAGGCACAGCCGCTCATGGAGTAGCCGGAGACCAGCTCTGGGTCTCGCGTTAGTGCTTAGTGTAATGGATGGAGGAAGACCTGTATGGCTAGGAGGGAAGAGTTGCAGGCGGTGTCGATGTTGAAGGAGGGTCCGTTGAAGTGGAAAGCGTAGCTGAGGCGATTGGCGAACATGGCCGAGGCACAGCCGCTCATGGAGTAGCCGGAGACCAGCTCTGGGTCTCGCGTTAGTGCTTAGTGTAATGGATGGAGGAAGACCTGTATGGCTAGGAGGGAAGAGTTGCAGGCGGTGTCGATGTTGAAGGAGGGTCCGTTGAAGTGGAAAGCGTAGCTGAGGCGATTGGCGAACATGGCCGAGGCACAGCCGCTCATGGAGTAGCCGGAGACCAGCTCTGGGTCTCGCGTTAGTGCTTAGTGTAATGGATGGAGGAAGACCTGTATGGCTAGGAGGGAAGAGTTGCAGGCGGTGTCGATGTTGAAGGAGGGTCCGTTGAAGTGGAAAGCGTAGCTGAGGCGATTGGCGAACATGGCCGAGGCACAGCCGCTCATGGAGTAGCCGGAGACCAGCTCTGGGTCTCGCGTTAGTGCTTAGTGTAATGGATGGAGGAAGACCTGTATGGCTAGGAGGGAAGAGTTGCAGGCGGTGTCGATGTTGAAGGAGGGTCCGTTGAAGTGGAAAGCGTAGCTGAGGCGATTGGCGAACATGGCCGAGGCACAGCCGCTCATGGAGTAGCCGGAGACCAGCTCTGGGTCTCGCGTTAGTGCTTAGTGTAATGGATGGAGGAAGACCTGTATGGCTAGGAGGGAAGAGTTGCAGGCGGTGTCGATGTTGAAGGAGGGTCCGTTGAAGTGGAAAGCGTAGCTGAGGCGATTGGCGAACATGGCCGAGGCACAGCCGCTCATGGAGTAGCCGGAGACCAGCTCTGGGTCTCGCGTTAGTGCTTAGTGTAATGGATGGAGGAAGACCTGTATGGCTAGGAGGGAAGAGTTGCAGGCGGTGTCGATGTTGAAGGAGGGTCCGTTGAAGTGGAAAGCGTAGCTGAGGCGATTGGCGAACATGGCCGAGGCACAGCCGCTCATGGAGTAGCCGGAGACCAGCTCTGGGTCTCGCGTTAGTGCTTAGTGTAATGGATGGAGGAAGACCTGTATGGCTAGGAGGGAAGAGTTGCAGGCGGTGTCGATGTTGAAGGAGGGTCCGTTGAAGTGGAAAGCGTAGCTGAGGCGATTGGCGAACATGGCCGAGGCACAGCCGCTCATGGAGTAGCCGGAGACCAGCTCTGGGTCTCGCGTTAGTGCTTAGTGTAATGGAGGGAGGAAGACCTGTATGGCTAGGAGGGAAGAGTTGCAGGCGGTGTCGATGTTGAAGGAGGGTCCGTTGAAGTGGAAAGCGTAGCTGAGGCGATTGGCGAACATGGCCGAGGCACAGCCGCTCATGGAGTAGCCGGAGACCAGCTCTGGGTCTCGCGTTAGTGCAGCCATGCTCTCCGATCCCGAACTTCCCACAAAGACGCCCCACCGCTTTCCACGGATTTCTTGCGGGTCCAGCCCTACAAATATTTTCTGAACTTAAGCTTTACAAGAAATGGTGCGTTTACTGTAATATTTCATCTTGTAATTGTTTTAGCAATAAGTCAATGAGCAGCAATCTTGGGTTTTTCTTCTCGAATTTAAAAATTAATATTTCTCAATCAAAAGAATAAATAGTTGTTAATTTTGCTTAGAGCTAGGTTTTTCTTTATATTTTGTCATGAACTGTAACTCAGTGAAAAATATAAGAATTTCCCTTTTCCTTTGCTTTCAGGTTGGCAGACTTTATTAAAACGAATTTATTACGAATTTATTTATTACGAATTTTAAAATGCTTTTGCGCGGCCGAAGGCCAGTTTAAGCAGATACCCAATTTTTGCGTCCATCTTTCAGTATATATCGACTTGTCCTATACTCCTCGGTTTTTCAACAAAATAATCTAAAATTTTGTTTGAACATCCGTCTAGGTTGTGACTTGAAGCATTTTTTGGTGCATGGCTCAATTTTTCAGTGAAAATTAAATAGCTGAAAATTTCAAATATTTTTAATTCCTCTGTATGGGCAAGGGGTATGTCGGCAAGAGCTTATTCTTGCAATTCAGACTGGCTGGTTCAAATTTTCAACTGCACCCGGTCCAGCTTCATGTATTAAGAAGCAATCAGCTTGAATGGGTATGAAAGCAGAAGCTATTAATGCTTTTCAAAATTAACCCATTTAGCACTGCATTCCACCCAATCAAGTTTCCTTTATTAGAAGAGCGATCAGGTTTATCAATCTGCCAGACTTGTTTCAGTGAGATAAAGGCTAATTTTGTGCCATTTTTCATCTAAGTAAAGCAAGCAAAGACTTAGCTTTAGTAGACATAAGCCTTATTCACTTTCATTAGGCGTTGTTATAATTTATTTGATTTCAAAATTTGTTACTGAATGTTATATTCAACAAGGTATTCTTGGCTGTCACCAAGATGCGCGGCCTTTGTTCCGAGTAATATTGTCAGGCTACATGAGCGAATTTTACTAATTGCATATTTATTTACTTGCCGATTTTGTGTAAAAACCAGGGAGTCATAATTTTTTTTTATTTTGAAAACATCGAAATTCTAAGTTGTGAGGAAAATTTCAAAAATTTTGCAAAACCCCAAACAAACCTCTCAAACCACCACCTAGGCGTACCTTTATACAAAATTTCAGCCAATTTCATTGAAACACCAGGGAGTTATGATTTTACCGCGGAGCGGCCCGAAGGGCCGCTCCGCGGTCTATAGAGGTTACTGAACTTTTGTCCTCATATATATATACGTATATATGTATATATATATATATATATATGTCTGGAAATGCTGGGAACGGGCGAATTCTCAACGGATTTTGACAAACTTTTTTTTTCCTGAAAGGTAATGCTATTTTAAGAAGATCTGGAGGGGTAGACCCGGAATCTGAGCATTTGAAACATTACTTTTTTGGGTAGAAAGGTTGAAAAATGGGGTATGCTGTAAAATGCTCAATTCTCAACGGATTTTGACAAACTTTTTTTTCCCTGAAAGGTAATAATATTTTAGGAAGATCTGGAGGGGTGGAACTGATCCCGGAGCATTTGAAACATTACTTTTTTGGGTAGAACTTTTGAAAAATGGGGTATGTTGAGAAATGGCGGATTCTCAACGGATTTGGACAAACTTTTTTTTTTGCTGAAAGGTAATAACATTTTAGGAAGATCTGGAGGGGTGGAACTGGTCCCGGAGCATTTGAAACATTACTTTTTTGGGTAGAAAGTTTGAAAAATGGGGTATGTTGAGAAATGGCGAATTCTCAATGGATTTGGACAAACTTTTTTTTTGCTAAAAGGTAATTAAATTTTAAGAATATCTGGAGGGGTGGAACTGGTCCCGAAGCATTTAAAACATTACTTTTCTGGGTAGAAAGTTGGAAAATTGCAATATGCGGTTTTTGCACTGTAGTACCTGAAGTCTTGAGAATTGCACAGAAGGGTTGATTTTTTTGTTCACTAGTCTTATATGTCGATTCTAAATCTGTGCTTACTTTTGAAATTGGTTGAGAAACCACAGACTTGATTTTTGAGTTACAAAGTATCATATAAAGGATGCGCTCCGCGGTCACCTATTGCGCTTTGCGCCATATACTTGTTTTATTTTGAAACATCAAAATTCTAAGTTTTGGGGAAAAAAGCCAAAATTTTTGCAGAACCTCATTTAAGCCCTCAAGCCACCACCTAGGCGGACCATCGTGCAAAATTTCAGCCAATTTCATTCAAAAACCAGCGAGTTATGATTTTTTTGTTTTGAAACATCAAAATTCTAAGTTTTGCGAAAATATCTAAAAATTTCGCAAAACCCTTATAAAGCTCTTAAGCCATCATCTAGGCGGACCTTCATGCAAAATTTCAGCTAATTTCATTGAAAAACCAGTGATTTACAATTTTTTTATTTTGAAACATCAAAAAGTTGAGTTTTGGGCGAAAATCAAAAAATTACGCCAAGCGCCAAAAATAGTCCTGAGGCACCGCCTTGGCAGACCTTCATGCAAAAAATCAGCCAATTTCGTTGAAAAACCGCGGAGTACGGGCATGCCACACACACATATATTGGGCTGGCGCGAGGGAGCTAGGCGAACCGTCAGTGCCCAGCCCCTCTTTTCGACCCAAGTGTATGTTTTAGGGGTTATTGCTAGATCTTAATTTTGATAAGGCTGCTGCTCGTCACAGAATGCTCCAATTGTTCTAATTCTTTTTCCATTGGAATGAGCAACATCGATTTAACTATAGTTTATCTTTTGACTTTTGTACAAAACTTTTTATTTTGGCATTAAAAATGCAAAAAACCATGTGTCCGAACTCCTCCTTCTTCTCCTCCTCCTCCTCCGCATCTGCTCAATGGACGATAGTAGGTATTCATTTCTTCCCCCCCCCCTTCCTCGTGTCCCTGGGCTTCATGTATTTATTTATTCATAACAGTTAGTTTATACATTGCTTATAAGTTCGCCAGTGGTGTAGTGGTGTAAGCGATTGGACTGATGGGTGAAACAAGGAGGTTCGAATCCTTCTCTGGTATTCATTTTAATTTTTGTTTTTTAAGTTGAGAAAATAACTGGTACCATCGGCAGGCCTAAATTAAAGCTCTTCTCTCCCGAAAATCGACTGTCCTGAGTTTAAGCTAAGAAAATTTCTCAAATATTTTTTTAGTTTGCCAATAAATTTGCATTTTACTTTGCATTTTCGAAACTTTTCTTTATTGTTATTTATATTAAAAAATGTTTATTTGAATAAAGTTTTGTTTATTATTTATTTATTTATCTAACAAAGTCTTAAATAAATATATAACTATATATATTTATACATTTTATTTTATACTAAAAGTGGAAGAAATATCTGGTACCATCGGCAGGCCAAATGTGGGTCTCTTTTCTCCAAAATTTGCATTTGTCTTGAGTAAAAAGTCAAGGAAATACAATTTTTACGAGTAGGCACCTGCTGCGTCATCTGCATTTTGTTTTTTGGCCGCGCATGGAAAGAGACACTGAACTGCGTGCCAAAAACAAAATGCAACTGTCCAAGCAGCAGATTCCACTAGTAGAAATTGTATTTCCTTGACTTTTTACTCGAGACAAATGCAAATTTTGGAGAAAAGAGACCCACATTTGGCCTGCCGATGGTACCAGATATATATACTAGAGACTTGGGTCAGTGGCCGCGTCTCGTGCGGCCACCTTCTTGGTGGCTATGGAGAACAATAATCATAAAGAAGCAAAAAGAAAAAAGCAAAAGTAAGAGCTTTGTTTCCTTTGACCCTGACTGTAACAGGACTTTATTATTCTAAAGTTATGCAAAAGCTTGCGCAAATAACAAATAAGTATCTTCAAATAAATGCAGTTCAGACGACATCTACAATGCTCCACTTCAAATGAATTGAAGGGCTCGCTTCTCCAGCAAGAAGCACATATTACCTTATCAACGACTACCTCCTTATTCCCTTTATAACTGCCTGAGACATCAGATCTCTGAGTAGAGCCAATAAATCGCTAAAATTGGCTTAACTCATTTTAAATTTTCTGTAAAAAAAATTAAAAAAGTTGAACAAATAAATAGATGATCTAAAACAGAATTGTTTTGCCTTGAATTAAAAAAAAGTCTGCCAAGAAAATGTTGAAAATTGATGGAGCTATGAGGTTGAAAGTTATAAAACGTCGAAATGAGTACATTTTTGATGTTTTCAATATTTTCGAGGATTCAGGTGCAGGTGCGGCGATATGCCAGATACTGCATTTTTCAAGACCTATCCAAATTGGTATCATATGCACAGGCATAGGCGGAGTAGAAGGACCGAGGCGTACCCCAAAATGGCATCACCCGAATTATATCAGATATATCTTATATAATACGGGTGATGCCATTTTTGGAGGGCTCTCGGCGGGGTCTGGATTCTCAACCTATCTTGGCATATGATAGCATTTTGGACACAATCTCAGCAATATTTACAAAATATCACCGCTCGTCCTCGCAGTTTTTCCCTAAAAATAAATTATGGTTGAAAACGTGTCAAATTTTGGAATTTTTGCCCCTTTTTTTGACTCTAATCCTTTTTAGCTCATTCAATTTTTGACTTTTCTTGTCGGACTTTTTTTTTCAATTCAAGGCCAAACAATTCTTTTTAAGACCTTTAATTTACTTTTTCTCTTTTTTGAGATTAAAATATTCAAAAATGTCAATGAGTAAAGTCAATTTTCGTGATTTTGGCTCTACTCAGTGAGCTGATGTTACAAAATAGTTATTAGTAAGGATATGCAATCCAATCCAGAGGTGGCTTTGACTTCTTGCTATATTGACAGCTGACAGTCATTGATCAGCAGTTATCATTTATCATTGATCACAATTTTTTTCTGATAGGTGGATCTTGAGATCTTTTGATTTTTGCTGATATAGGGTGACTGCACAATTTTCTGGCGCTGTGATCAGCAGACACCAGTGAATGGATTATAAGATTTCATATGCTGTGAAGGAACGAAAGTGTGGCCGCGCGAAGCGCGGCCACTGACCCATATTACACAATCAAAGCAATACGTAACTGAACGAAGAACGAC
>JASANA010007144.1:0-45041 GCA_030248095.1 Ptycholaimellus sp. GST1_10
CGGCTGCAGTAAGCATCAATGTTGAACTGCAGCCCTGTTCTTGCATGCATAACGGCTGCATTAAGCTTCTATATTGAACTGCATCCCTGTTCATGCATGCATAACGGCTGCAGTAAGCCTCAATGTTGAACTGCAGCAATGTTCTTGCATGTAACACATGCACGAATCTTCACTGTTGAACTGCAGCCCTGTTCTTGCATGCCGGATGTTTGACCGCGGAGCGGCCCAAATGCTATATGTATCTGGAAATGCTGTCCACGGGCATATTTTTATAAATATATATATATATATATATATATATATATATATATAGAAATATATATATATATATATATATATATATATATATATATATATATATATATATATATATATATATATATATATATATATATATATATATATATATATTTCTGGAAATGCTGTCCCCGGGATTTGGACACACTTTTTTTTTCCTAAAAGTAATGACTGTTAGAAGATGGTTAAAAAGGGGTGAGCCCCGGTTTTTGCGACATTTGAAACATTCTTTTGAGATTGAAATATACGGTTTTTGGGTAAAACCTGTTGAGAAATCGATATTTTTGTAGTGTTCTAGAGGTTACTCAACTTTTGTCCTTAAATATAAATTTATGTATATATGTATATATCTATATATATCCTGGAAAGGAATCTCGATTTACAAACTTTTTAGGAAGGTCTAGAAGATTTTAGGAACAGGAATTTGAGCATTTGAAAAACATTACTTTTTGGGTCAAGTTGAAAATGGTGTTGAAAAATCGTAACGGATTTGGACAAACTTGCTGAAAGGTAATAATATGTAGGAAGATCTGAAAGAATTCGAATTTGAGCATTTGAAACATTCCTTTTGGGTAGAAGATTGGAAAATGGGGTATGTAGAAAAATGGCGATATTCAACAAGCTTTTTTTTTTAAAAGGTGATAACGGATTTTGGAAGATCTGGAGGGATGGAACAAGTCCCCGAGCATTTGAAACATTACTTTTTTGGGTAAAAATGTTGAAAAATGGTATGTTTGTCGAGAAATCGCAAATTCTAAAACGGATTTGGACAAATTTTTTTTCCTGAAAGGTAATAACATTTTAGGAAGATCTGGAGGGATGAAACAAGTCCCGGAGCATTTGAAACATTATTTCTTGGGTAGAACGGTTGAAACATGGGGTATGTTGAGAAATGGCGAATTCTCAACCGATTTGGACAAACGTTTTTTCCTGAAAGGTAATAAAAATTTAGGAAGATCTGGAGGGGTGGTATCAGTCCCGGAGCATTTAAAACATTATTTTTTGGTATAAAGTTGGGCAAAATTGGATATGGTGAGTTTTTGGACGAGACCGGAAGTCTTGAGAATTGCACAGAAGACTTGATTTTTTTGTTCACTAGTCGTATAGGTCGAATTAATCTGTGCTTACTTTTGAAATTGGTCAAGAAAATATATACTTGATTTTTGAGTTGTAAGGATCACAAAGGATGTGCTTGGTCAATGGCATTGCGCTTCGTGCGATATACTTGTTATTTTTAGCACTGTCAATATTCCTCTGTCTGTTAAGAGAGGTATTCTAATTTATTGGGTTGAGGGGTTATCTAGGGGGAAGGTTAAGCCAGTGCCAGTGGCTTTGTGCAATTTATCTAGTTTTATTGGGAAAGGGGGGATAGGTATCATGATTTTTTAATGATTTATCTTTAGTTATTTACATGATTCATTCTTACAATCAGAAACAATTACACTGAAGTTAATAATTTTTTTAACTGTTTTTTTGCCACATTATGGTATAATACCATCCAAAAAATGGGTAAGATGTGTTAATCAAAATTACTCGCAAACGCTGAATTGAAGGCAAATCAGTAATCAAGAAAATAAATTATAAATAATAATAATATTAATTCAAATTAATAAGGTATATGTTACAAAACTGCATTTTCTGACGCGTCTTGAGGTCTGTCTGTATCTAAGGTTCCTTCATCATCTTTACATTTGCACACTTAACGTGTGAAACCGCCATTTGTTTGAAGCATTGGTGTTGGTGGTTGAAGATTGAGAAATAGCTTTGTGTCACGGTCATTGAAGAGTTGGAAAATTCCAATAACATCTCTTGCCATTGATGGGTGAACATCTCGTCTATCATTAGGATTGCAATTCTCTGAACGCCTGGACAAAACTTCAGATGTCATGTTAAGATTGTTTTTATGAGTTTTCCGGCAAAGTCGATTGTTGTATTATTGCTTGGAATTTACCATGTGAGCCTATAATAATATATCTTGCATGCATGTATGCCATTTATTGCAATAATTCGATAGAGCAATTGAAATGCATTGAAAGCCACACTATCAGGTGATAAATCAGAAACTACAACATCACACAAATGGTAGCTTAAAGTTAGACCTAATTTCCTTGTGAGTTGTTTAAGCCAGTCATCTGCAATAACATAATAACCATAGCCTCTCTGCGTCGTTTCAGGAGTGTCACCCAGCCAATCAGGCACTGGCATTGGTGTCAAATCTGTAAGCAAATATTTCCATTTGGGACTTTTTGGCACTAAACCAGTAATTGATTATATTTTTCATTAATTTATCCGCCGTATGTCCCAAAATGAAAATCTAAGTTTTAGAATTTAAGTCTATTAAAATATGTTTTCTGATCAGCTACTTTTCCAGACTTTTTTATGTTCTATTCATGCGTTTTATTCACAATTATTACTCAATTTGTAAACACTAAACAAATTAAACACTTTTAAACACTAATTTTAAACGTTTTACACAAAAGTAAAACAAGTTCCAACGGGTCCCAATCAAAAATCGAGTTGCCATTTGCTACGCTCCAGGTGGAAACTACGGGATTGCTTCCGAAGCTGAGCTTAGGACATTTGGTTTAATTGGATACTCACGATTCCGCTCCAGTCCCTACCCGCTCGTGTCGAGGCGAAAAAAAAACCAGGTGCAACCAGCAACCCCCAGACGAAGGTCTAACTCGAGATCCCTGGCCAGGAGCTGGGAGCCGAGAGCTGCGCTCAGGTCAACCGCCTGCTCCCCCACCCTGGTCTCCTCCGCCTCCCTCGGCCCCTACACAGCAGTCCGCCCGCTGTGCCCGGGCGGCCTGCTGGAACCTCCTCCTCCCGCGGCGAGATGATGGCCAAATGGAATCCATATGGGAAATGGAAATTTCCAAGTGGCGGGTCTCCGAGTGATGGTATCATTCTATGTGTTCCCAAGTGCGAACGTGGGCAAAGAGACGTTTCCCCTTGCCATTTCCATTTATCATTTCCCCATGTGGTAACAAAATTTTCCCCTAGCTGTGTGTAGACCAGTTTGAGACCTTTATTGTTTTAGGGCAACTCTGTGAAGCATAACAGAAGGCTGGAAAACAACAACAAATCCTCCTGAGAACAACAGAAGCGGTGCAAATTGAAACATAATGCGGCTGAGAAAAATAAGGCTAGAAGACATTGTGAGTCCTTGAGAAACTGCGCAAAGCAGTGGATCAGCACCTCACTCACGACCTGATTGTAGGAGAGGAGGTTGCGTTTATGATTAAGCATAGTGCCCATCGAACTGAAGAGACACTCTACATCACTAGAGGAGGATGGCATTGAGAGGATGGAGCAGCTGCAAGAGAGCGGATGGGTGGACTCCTTGGAGATGAGGGGGAGGATGGTGAGGTAGTTGTGGCGGGTTGGCTCCACAGTCAGCCACCAGCGGAGTGGGGATCAGCACTTGCAATCCGCCCTATTGCGTGAGGGCTGCATAACTGAGTTGGGAGAGGAGTGGGGGAGACCTTTTGCCTTCTCTGACTCGTTGAAATTGAACAATGTGCACACACCTGCACTTCGAAAAACAAACAAGTATTTGGCGCAAAGCGCATTAGGTGACCGCGGAACGCTTACACCTTCCCATGTAGCAAAATCCAAAAATTAAGGAAAATTTCTGCTGTGAGGGTGAACATTGCACCTCAAAAGGAAAAGTATGTGGTTTCTCAACCATTTTCAAAAGTAAGCACAGATTTGGAATCGTTATATATGACATGTGAATCAAAAAACCAAAGTCTTCTGTTCAATTATCAGCCGTTCAGCTGCTACTAATTATTGATGCTATTGTCATGCATGAAAGTTTATCACTCAAGAGGGCAAGTCTGTGGTTTCACAACCATTTTCAAAAGTTCATCTTTAGTTATTTACATGATTCATTCTTACAAATAGGAACAAATTACACTAGAACAGTAATTTTTTGACTTTTGCTTTTTGCCACATTATGGTATAATACCAGTCCAAAATGGGTAAGATGTGTTAATCAAAATTACTTGCAAACGCTGAATTAAAGGCAAATCAGTAATAAAAATAAATTATAAATAGTAGTAGTATTCATTCGAAATAATAAGGTATATGTTACAAAACTGCATTTTCTGACGCGTCTGAGGGTATATTATGCTGTAAGGGTTCATTCATCATCTTTACATTTGCACACTTAACGTGTGAAACCGCCATTTGTTTGAAGAATTGATCTTGGTGGTTGAAGATGAGAAATAGCTTTGTGACGCAGTCGTTGAAGACTTGAAATTCCAATAACATCTCTTGCCATTGATGGGTGAACATCACGTCTATCATTAGGGTTGCAATTAAACACCTGGGACAAAACTTCAGATGTCATGTTAAGATTGTTTTTATGAGTTTTAGGCAAAGTGGGTCGTTCTATTATTGCTTGGAATTTACCATGTGAGCCTATAATAATATATCTTGCATGCATGCATGTCATTTATTGCAATAATTCGATCAAGCAATTGAAATGCATTGAAAGCCACACTATCAGGTGATAAATCAGAAACTACAACATCACACGAATGGTAGCTTAAAGTTAGACCTAATTTCCCTTGTGGGTTGTTTAAGCCAGTCAACTGCAATAACATAATAATCATAGCCTTCTCGTCGTTTCAGGAGTGTCACCCAGCAATCAGGCACTGGCATTGGTGTCAAATCTTTAGGCAATGTTTCCATTTGGTACTTTTTGGCACTGAACCAGTAATTGATTATATTTCATAAATTATGCAGTATATGTCCCAAAATGAAAATCTAAGTTTTAGAATTTAAGTCTATTTAAAATATGTTTTCTGATCAGCTCTTTCTCCGGACTTTTTGATGTTATATTCATGCGTTTTATTCACGAGTATTCTCAATTTGTAAACACTAAACAAATTAAACACTTTTAAACACTAATTTAAAACGTTTTACACAAAAGTAAAACAGGTTCCAACGGGTCCAAATCAAAAATCGAGTTCCATTTGTTACGCTCCAGGTGGAAACTACGGGATTGCTTGCAAACTAAGCTCAGGACATTTGGTTTAATTGGATTATCACGATTAAGCACCAGTCCCTACCACTCGTATGGCAAAGAAGAAAGACCAGGTGGATCCAAAAATCCCGGACTAAGATCTAGCTGGAGATCCCTGGCGGGGAGTCGAGCTGAGAGCTGCGCTCGGTCAACCACCTGCTCCACCACCCTGGCCTCCTCCGCCTCCCTGGCCCCTACCGGCAGTCCGCCCACTGCCCGAGCAGCCTCCTGAACCTCCGCCTCCAGCACAATGATGGCCAAATGGAATCCACATGGGAAATGGAAATTTCCAAAGTGGCGGGTCTCCAAGTGATTTATCATTTCTATGTGTTCCATTTGGGACGTGGGCAAAAGACCTTTCCCATTTTCATTTTTATCATTTTTTCCATGTGGGAACAAATTTTCTGCAGCTGTGTGTTGACCAGTTTGAGACCTTTTTGATGTTCGGCAACTGCTGTAAAGCATAACAGAAGGCTGGAAAACAACAACAATACCCCCTGAGAACAACAAAGCAGTCAAATTGAAACATAATGCAGCTGAGAATAGGGCTAGAAATTGTGGTCCTTGAGAAACTGGGCATTGCAGTGGATCAGCACCTCACTCACGACCTGATTGTAGGAGAGGACGTTGCGTTTGTGATTAAGCATAATGCCCATGGAACTGAAGAGACACTCTACATCACTGAGAGGAGGACGGCATTGAGAGAGGATAGCAGCTGAAGAGAGCGGATGGGGGACTCTCCTTGGAGATGAGGGGGAGGATGGTGAGGTAGTTGTGGCGGGTTGGCTCCACAGTCAGCCACCAGCGGAGTGGATCAGCATCTGCAATTGTCCCTAATGCGTGAGGGCTGCATAATTGAGTTGGGAAGAGGAGTGGGGGGGGGACCGTTTGCCTTCTCTGACTCATTGAAATTGAGGCGCTTTTAGGTATGGATGAGGAGTTTGATGCGGTTGACCTCAGAGTTGAGGCGCTGGAGCTCTGGTGGGAGTTCATCCTCCTCCTGGCCAGCACCAGCGAGCTGTTGTGGCATCTTGCTGAGGTCCATGGGGTGGGATGCGCTGGTGGTGAAGAGCTCAGAGAGGTTGAGGAACCCGTCCATGTCCTCCTCCATCTCATCCAGCGATGACTTGTGCTCCCCGCTCGCTTTCTTCTTCTTGGCAGGTGGGGGTGGAGGGGAAGGCAGTCGCTGGACTTCTGGATCCTGCTGAGGGAGTTGGTTTGTGCGGAACTGCTCCCATACATCGGCGGTGAGGAAGTCATTCAGGAACTTGATGATGGCGGTGTGGATGGGCTTGTTCTTGATGACCCAGTCGCGGAAGCGTGGATCCAAAAAGGCGGCTGCTCCAGACAGGGGGTCAAAGTCCTCAAGCTTGGGGTCCATGATGCTGAAAATGACTTATGAATGTGTATCTGCACTTGGAAATGGAAATGAAAAGGGGGAACTTTGAAAAGCGGAGTGAAGCTGCGGATCTCGGGGTACTCGGACTGGCTGAAGTTGGGCAAGGATAGGCAGATGATGAGGCTCTGGGTGTCCTTGAGCACCCAAGACATGGTGGGCTCAGACTCGTGTCGCAGGTGGACAGTGTTGAACAGCTCCAGGACCTTCTTCAGCTCGCCGATGAGGGTCCACTGCCTTGCCCGGAACTGGTCGACGTTGATGTCGTGCTGAAGGATGACCTGGCTGATCTCGTGGCTGTTCTTGAGCAGGGGGCCGCTTTTTGCGAGGGGCGGAAAAAGGCAGGGGGTGGTGGCAGTGCAGAGTCATTAGTTGTCCGCGCTTAGCTGTTCCTTGGAGGATGCTTTTTTTGGAGGGGGGCAAAAAGAAGGGTCTGGTGGCATGGCGGGTCAATAATTGCCCGCAGTTTGCCACTCCTTGGAGGCTGTTTTGGGGAGGGAGGGGCAATTAGTCCGCCCTTTCTTTTTGCCGCCTTTCTTGCAAAGACTGGGGGAGCAGGTTCCTGATAGTGGAGGCAAGGGGGGTTTGCAGGGGAGTGTGTGTGTGTGGCCCTGAAGAGCGGGGTGTACAGTGAGGGGGGGGCGGGGAAAGTTTGCAGGGTGCCGAATAGTAGGTAGGAGGGCTGGGCGGGTGGCAAAGTGAGGCGAAGATTGAAGCTGGGAGTTTGAGGCCAAGCCTTTGCTTGCCAGGTGGCTGCTGCCGTGCACCTTATGAACTGTCAAAACAGTCGTAATATGCCATACCAAACAGATCTCGAAGAGTATGTTTCCTCTAAGCAGCCACTTTTGGGCTGTTGAAGCAGACGCCTGGTAGGCTGCAAAGCAAACTCAAACTCAAGCAGTTGGCTGCAAAGCAAACTCCGAGTAGTCTGCTCATGTTTGAATTAGCCGCCTGTTTGGCTGCAAAGCAGGCTCAAAGTAGCCTGCACTTGTACAATTGGCCACCAATTTGGCCGCAAAATGGACTCTTAGTAGTCTGCACTTGTTGAAGTCAGCCACTTGTTTGGCTGTGAAGCAGGCTCTGTGTAGTCTGTGCTCTTCCAGTCAGCCGCCTGTTCGGCTGTGTGGCGGACTCCTAGTGGTCCGCACTGACGAGATCAGCCACTTGGTTGGCTGCGAAACAGACTCCCAGTAGTCTGTGCTCATCCAGTCAGCCGCCTGTTTGGCTGCAAGGCGGACTCCTAGTGGTCCAAGAGGCATTGACGCATCATTCTTTTAGTGACCGATTAATTGGTGTAGAATGATGGAAGGTCAATGGGCATCTTGAGGCTGTATGCAGAGATCCGGATGCCACAGCCGATGTAGATTTGCGCTGTCAAAAAGGTCGGCAAATCTTAGTAAGATGCAGAGTAGAAACTGAAGTTCCGTAGATATCTTATTTTATCCGTCTTTAGGATAATAGAAGCATTGAATATAGATTCGCCAAATTTAATTCATTAAAGTAAAACTTTAATGCTATAGTTGGTGATATCTTGAAAGGCAGAATCAATGCCACTCCTTTCAGGCATCTTGGAAGGATGAAAGGAGGAAGAAGGTTTTGCAGATAATTGTCAGTGTCCATCTGTATGCTGGCCAAGCAGCATTTGCTGGAGCAGGTCTGGGCCTTCTGGAGCTCCACAGAGGGTGCTTGGAGGTATATATGGAGGGGGTTGAGAAGTGGTAGGGGACTGTCAGCGTCCATCTGTGTGCTGTCCAAGTGGTGCCGGCTAGAGAAGCTATACATCTCAGAGATGCCCAGCTAGGCATGCTTGGCGGAGCAGAGCGCACTATTGGCCACTCTTCGCCTGTTGAGGTTGGAGGGAGGTTGGGGGTAGAGGGAGGGTGCTGTGAAGACTTGCAGATACGCCTGCGGTGTGAGAGGCAATGTTCTTGCAGCAGCGATAGAAGAGGCTGGTCTTTGGCTCCTGTCCCTATGAGGAGTAAAAAAAGGGTTTGAGGATGTGATGGACGATGGTGTTGGCACGTTTGATGTGGGTGCTGTCCATCTGACTGTGGTCATTCTAGACCTTGGCCACCTGGCCTTGTGGCCTCGTGGCCACGCAAATATAGGCCCTGGCCAGTAGGCTTAGGTTCCTGTTCAGGGTACCATTCTCTCTCACCCGGCGGTGAAAGTAGAGGCTGAGGTGAGGGATGAATGAAGATGGATGCGTATGTTGGTAGTGCAAAAGGCGGGTTGTCTAAGCTAGGCAAGGCTTAGGCACATGTCACACTTGAGGCTGTGAGGGGTGAGGGGGATGAATTGAGGTGGATGCGTATGTCGGGGGGGGCAATGGGCGGGCATGAGGGGCTAGCAAGGCATGGGTGTCTTGCACAAGCGAGGCAGCCAGAGGGAAGGCAGGGGGCCCATGGCCACACAATCGGTTTTGCCGATTGTCTTCCAGTTTCTTGCTCAAAGATTTACGTAATCATAAGAGATTTGTAAATCTAGACAGGCGATGTCGAAAGACAGTGGCTGATTCTGAATTGGGCTGGTCTTTTTCCAGCAATAATCAAAAGTTAACAAATCTGAAAGGATATCATAAATGGCATTGGCCGGCGAAGATTGCAGCAGGAAGCAGTGAGTTTTGAAAATTGACCAGAGCCAATTTTTGAACTCTAGCAGCAAAGACGAAGATTCCGCTGGTTGGCTGGCAGCTGCAGGGAATTTCAGAATCCGTTCAAGGATAATGAAATTGCCATTGGCGGTGCTTGTGTAGACGGCATGAAAATAAACTTTGCAGTTAATTTTTGATGCCCAAGCAGCAAAGTCGATACTTGTCTTGATTGTCGGCAGACAATGATTTTGCAAAATCTGTAAGGATAGAGTGAAATCATTGGAAGCGGGCTTGCATCGAAAGGGAACTTTTCAGTTCATTTTCGGTCCCATTGCAGCAAAGTATGGTGGCAATGATGTTGATTGACATCACTGATGACGTTGATTGACATAGAGAGTTTCGCAATATCCTTTCAAGGATGGCATGAAACTCGGGGCTGCGATGTTGCTGGTGAAGAGCAGATATTGAAAATAGACTCAAGGTCAATTTTCAATTCCTTGCAGCATAGTTGCAGATGTTGTCGAATCAAAATTCACAAAGCCGGCCCCAGCTGAGTGAATTTCTGTCGCTGCAGGTGAGCTTGTCTGACAGCAAAACGAAAGGCAGTCAATTGCAGGCTGTTTTCAGTTCGCTGTCCTGTCGCAGTAGATTGGTGACTTGAGCAGTTTGACTTGAACGCCATCATTAGAATGCAGCAAGATCAAAGGCTGAAGTTGTCGAAAGGGCGCAGTGGGCAGACGTTGGGCTGGGCATTGTAGTAGGCTTTGTAGAGGTGTAGTTTCGGAGGGTACATCTGAGCAAACCAAGCTCTCTGTTCTACCAAACGCTGTGGTGAATTGCAGCAGTAACGTAGCAAGATTCTCTTTAGTCAGTCACCGAGCAGGGAGGGGGTTATAGACAAGACTGAACTGAACTCTCTTCCGCCTGCACCATCAACTCAAGATCGACAAAACCAGCTTAGGAAACGCCACAGAAATGTTGAAATATGGGGTATGTTGAGAAATGGCAAATTCTCAACGGATTTGGCCAAATTTTTTTTTGCTGAAAGGAAATAACATTTTAGAAAGATCTGGATGAGTGGAACCGGTCCCGGAGTATTTGAAACATTAATTTTTTGGGTAGAAAGGTTGCAAATTCTCAACGGATTCGGACAAAATTGTTTTTTGCTGGAAGGTAATCCCATTTTAGAAAGATATGGATGGGTGGAACTGGCCCCGGAGCATTTTTGAAACATAACTTTATTGGGTAGAAAGTTGAAAAATGGGGTATGCTGAGAAATGGTGAATTCTCAACGGATTGGGACAAACTTTTTTTTTCCTGAAAGGTAATAAAATTTCAGGAAGATCTGGAGGGTTGAAACCAGACAACCATAATTTGAAACATTACATATTTTGGTAGAAAGGTTGAAAAATGGGGTATGTAGATAAATGGCAAAATTAGGAAATTTCATTTTTGTCAATACTTCCAAACTTTGCAAGTCATGTGGCTTTATTTGATGCAAATTTACTTATTGTTCTAGCAAGCGCTTCCTCACACAAGTATTTTTGTATGAATTCTTTTGTGAGGTTTTTAACTCTAACGTTGTTGAGGTTTTTTTAACTCTAACGTCTAACTCTAACTTAATGTTGTTGCATACCCTTGCAAACCTGAATATTTCGCCATAGTATGTATTTGGTCCAACAGATTAATGTATGTTATTTTCGGATGATTTAACGAATTCCTTTGAAGTCAAAATCATCTGTCTTATTGTAGATGCTAGTCACAATGGTGTTATTTTGACTTTTCAGGCTAACATCCAGGAATGACATTTTATCTGCTTGAGATATAAAATTTAGCTGAAGCTCATTTGGGTACTGTGGGGGGAGGGTTTATTCGGACAGCAAATTCAAAGAACTTACTCAAAATCTATTCAATATTTTTTGACAACAAGTATATGGCGCAAAGCGCAATAGGTGACCGCGGAGCGTTTCACATGTAGCAAAATCCAAAAATTAGATAAAATTTCTGCTGTGAGGTTGAACATTGCATCTCAAAAGGAAAGGTCTGTGGTTTCTCAACCATTTTCAAAAGTAAGCACAGATTTGGAATCGTTATATACGACATGTGAATCAAAAAACCAAAGTCTTCTGTTCAATTATCAGCCGTTCAGCTGCTACTAATTATTGATGCTATTGTCATGCATGAAAGTTTGTCACTCAAGAGGGCAAGTCTGTGGTTTCACAACCATTTTCAAAAGTAAGCACAGATTTGGAATCGTCATATGCAACTTGTGAACAAAAAAAACTCAAGTGTTCTGTTCAATTATCAGCCGTTCAGCTGCTACGAATTATTGATGCTATTGTCATGCGTGAAAGTTTGTCACTCAAGAGGGCAAGTATGTGGTTTCTCAACCATTTTCAAAAGTAAGCACAGATTTGCAATCGTTATATACAACTTGTGAACAAAAAAACTCAAGTCTTCTGTGCAATTATCATCCGTTCAGCTGCTAATAATTATTGATGCTATTGTCATGCGTGAAAGTTTGTCACTCAAGAGGGCAAGTCTTTGGTTTCTCAACCATTTTCAAAAGTAAGCACAGATTTGGAATCGCTATATACAACTTGTCAACAAAAAAACTCAAGTTGTCTGTGCAATTCTCAAGATTACAGGAGCTACAGCGCAAAAACTGTATATTGCAATTTTCAAGCCTTTCTACCCAAAAAAGTAATGTTTCAAATGCTCGGAAACCGGTTCCACCCCTCCAGATCTTCCTAAAATTGCATTACCTTTCAGGAAAAAAAAAGTTTGTCCCAATCCGTTGAGAATTCGGTGAGGACCAGCATTTCCAGATACCTATACACATATACACATATACGTATATATGAGGACAAAAGTTGAGTAACGTCTATAGACCGCGGAGCGGCCCTTCGGGCCGCTCCGCGGTTAAAAATTTAGCAAAAGTTGCTCCTGCATTGTGTTATATTTTTGTGCCAAACAAATAAAATGTTGCCGATTTATGGCAATCTTTCTAACATGAGTCATTGTATTGCACAGCATTACCCAAAATGATCAATTTTTGCTTAAAATAATGTATTTTTCAAATTATAAAAAATAATAACCACTTTTGGGGAAAAACTAACCACAAATACGTTTTGGTCATTTATTTGATGCCTTTGTTCATTCATAAGATAGTCAAAAACCTGAAAATATTAGTATGTTTTTGCCAAACAGGGTTTATTCTGCTTAATGGGAAGCGGTAAAAGAAACGTGTACTAAAAATGTCATAAATCGGCAACCTTTTATCCGTTTGATACAAAAATTAACCACAATGGGTTGAACATTTATGGTCAACTTGTGATAAATTTTCGTCAAAAAATATTGAATAGTTCTTGAGTTATACTTCTTTGAATTTGCTGTCCGAATAAACCCTCCCCCCTACGATATATACTCGGTATCACATCAGCCACTTCTTCATCTGCTAGGCAGCAAACGTCATCTACATATCTGTAGCTAACTCTGCTAATAGTACTGGCTATTTCTGGAAGGTGGCGAGGCTGGATGCCTTGTTGGAGGCAGTGAGACTGAGGCTTGTCACCAGGGTGTTTCCCTTAACCATTGAATCGTAGTGGTAGGAGTGATGGCGTTGATGACAGGTCCATCAGTTGAGCTTACTGGGGCAGTCTTTGATAGCGTGATTGTTAAACAGGCATTTGTAGCAGAAACCGATGTCCTGGGTTTGCTTTGCCTTGCATACCCATCGGCGTTCTTGGAGCACTTGGAGAAGGTGGTGGTGGTGTTTCTGGAACTACTTGGAGAAGAATGCCCACTAGATGTGAGCGCATCTCATCAGGTACTCGATCGTTTCTCTTGGCTTTGACTGGAGGCAGTCCAGCCTTGGGCCATGGCCTAGGCAGGCGCTGCGTTTGGCTCTCCAGTGTTGGCAGTGTGGGAGGAAGTGGCGCACATATTCAGGTCCATCTCCACACAGGAGGGAGATGGGGCTGTCATGTCAGCTTGGCCCATGCGGAAGCGGGTTGCTTGGAGGAAGCAGGGCCGGCTGATTCGGAGCGTTGTGGACTCCTTCCTGGGCCAGTCTATGACGTCGACCCCCGATCCGCCGCAGAGGGTGTGATAGGTGGCCAGCGATGATTCTGGTTCCGCCACTGATGCCTCGGACTCGTACTCCTCGTCCCATTTCTCCTGGGTACACCCCTTGGAGCAGGCTTTGACAGCTGACATGATGAGTGTTGTAGGGCTTGGGTCACAATCTTGTCTATTTCTATTTCTATTTATGTATTCATCCAACAAAGTTGGGGTAAGTCAGTAGGGGGATCACATCCTACTGAAATAAACGAAGAACATGAGAACAAGTGGTCAAAAGGGTGGAGGCGTCCAAAGTTTCCGCACGGCCACTTCAAAGGCCCCCAGAGGGCCGAGGACTCCTAAGCCTCGCTAGCTCGTCTGCTCGCTCGTTTCATGGCACTCCACAGTGAGCGGGGAGCCAGATGAAGGCCATGACATAGCCGTGATTCTGCAGGTGGTGGAGTTGAAGGTGAAGGAGGGGGTGGTGCGGTCTTCGTGGGTGCTGGGCTGGCCTCGGAGACTGATCCATACAGGGTGTTCATTATAACAGTTTACGATTGTTCAAATTGATCTCCAAAGCTTACAGGACAACCTTATGGGTTCTGCGTTTAACACAACCTTATCTGAAGTGTTTTAAGCACCTGTACAGGGGGGAGGCCTTTTCCGTACACCTAACTTTAAAAATTTATTTCTCCAGCCCACACTAAGTTAGCAAGTTTAAAATTGGTGTGGAAGTAGGTCCAACCCTCCTTGCGGCTCAATTCATTGGATATAACTTGAGAAACATTCAATTTTGTAAGGTCACTCAAAAATCGATGCAACGCGACTGAAATTTTTTTCACCTGATTTGAGGCTTGATTTCTCGACCTCATCAAATCCGTTTGGGTCAAAAATTTCACACAATTTAGATCCAATATCCTTAACTTACATTTAAATTTTTGTCTCTCTAGGTGCTCCCTGTGGTGAGAAACAGCCTTCGGAGTACACCACACTTTTCCCCCTTTCCTATGGTTAAGAGCCAGTCCAGCTGGAAAATTCTATGTAATCATAGAAAAAAGAAAAGGGTTCTTTCACTTCAAAGGCTGTTTTTCAACAAAGGTAGCACCTAGAAAGACAAACAAGTATATGGCGCAGAGCGCAATAGGTGACCGCGGAGCTTCACAGCTCACAACTCCTAGCAGCAAAATCCAGCAAACACCACTACCACTAAATACACCTCGGGGAAAAAAGTGTCCAAATCCAAGATTGTACTCAGATCAACCGTCCCGAAAAAAGAACAAACGAAACCGCACCCCCCAAATTCCTACAAACAACCAAAGGTTAACAACACCAAAAACACACCACACAAACACAAAAAAAAACAACACAAAAAAAACCAAAAACAAAACCGAGAAAAAAGTTTGTCAAAATCCGTTGAGAATTGAGCATTTTACAGCATACCCTTTTCAACATTTCTACCCAAAAAAGTAATTTTCAAATGCTCGAAACCTTTCACTTCTCCAGATCATCCTAAAATATCATTACCTTTCCAGGGAAAAAAAAGTTTGTCAAAATCCGTTGAGAATTGAGCATTTTCACATTCTAAATTTTCAACCTTTCTACCCAAAAAAGTAATGTTTTTCAGAATGCTCGGAAACCGGTTCCACCCATCCAGATCTTCCTAAAATATTATTACCTTTCAGGAAAAAAAAAGTTTTTCTAAAATCCGTTGAGAATTGAGCATTTTACAGCATATCCCTAATTTTTCAACCTTTCTACCCAAAAAAGTAATGTTTCAAATGCTCGGAAACCGGTTCCACCCATCCAGATCTTCCTAAAATATTATTACCTTTCAGGAAAAAAAAAAGTTTGTCAAAATCCGTTGAGAATTGAGCATTTTACAGCATACCCAAATTTTCAACCTTTCTACCCAAAAAGTAATGTTTCAAATGCTCGGAAACCGGTTCCACCCATCCAGGTCTTCCTAAAATATTATTCCTTTCAGGAAAAAAAAGTTTGTCCGAATCCGTTAGAATTGAGACATTTTACAGCATGCCCAAATTTGCAACCTTTCTACCCCAAAAAGTAATGTTTCAATGCTCGGAAACCGGTTCCACCCCTCCAGATCTTCCTAAAATTGCATTACCTTTCAGGAAAAAAAAGTTTGTCAAGATCCTATTGAGAATTCGCCCGGGGCCAGCATTTCCAGATATATATATATATATATATACATATCAGGACAAAAGTTTAGTAACCTCTATAGACCGCGGAGCGGCCCGTCCGGGCGCGCCGCGGTCAAAAAATTATGTGTAGGTTAAGGACACTTAGGCCTAATTTGTGTTAAATTTTGGGCTCAAACGGTTTTGAGCAAAGACCTCCTGGTCCGGCATCAACAACCTGGGTTCTTCTATCGTCAAACCGGTCATCACGGTCATTGGCGTCATTCTGGCCATATTGGCCGTCATCGCGGCGGGTGTCTTCCTCTTCTGGGTCTCACAGTACACCTCTTGGGGAGCCGACGCTAGGAGGAAGACGAGGGAGTGGAAGGAGCGTCTACAAGGGTGGGATTTCACCAACTATCTTCCTCGGTGGATCACGGCCAACGGGACGACCATGGCTGAGAATCCGGATACCCAGTTTCTCCCCGTGGAAGCGCCCTTGTCTCGCTCTGCTTCTGTGATGGACCTCGTCAGACTGGACTCCCGAGGGGCGACGGCCGCGTTCAGTCGTGCCAACTTGCGAAGTCGGAGCCCAAGTCTACATCGCTCGTGGGCTCTCTCCCGAGATGTCAACAGGGTCGGATCGCGAAGCTTGGCTGGGTCGAGAGCGCGGATCGATCGGACGCCTTCGATGAGCTCCGTCCATCTACTACCATGGGACCCGACTGCCGTACAACTGCCGCGGTCCATGCGAGGCTCTCGGTCAACGCTGGCGCGGTCTCGCTCAACTACTCCAGCGCCGATGCTACGCTGGCCTCATTGATGACCTCCCCCTGTTTCGTAGTACTGCTTGTAGCTTAGATCCGAGGCCCCGTTCCTCTGCCTGCCCTAGCCAATGGTGTGATCACTATTGCCCTTCCTGGCCGCCCCGCGGGTGCGCTGTGACGTTTCCCAAGCCGGTTTTGTCGACCTATGTCGATGAGGCGGGCAGAAGGGAGGCCGGGATCAGTTGCTGTATATTGTCCCCAAGATGCCCTAACCTGTTCCGCTCTGCCTCCCCTTTCGGTGACGATGAAAGAGAATCTCGCTAAGTTCCTGCTGAATTCACCACACTACTGGCAGTAATGGTGACATTGGCCAGAGCAGCAATGCTGCTCGCAACTGCACTGGCTACACCTTTGAGGAAGCGTGCAGGGATGGCAGAGGAGGGCGCAGCCTTGCGAGCATGAAGCTTAGCAAGGGCCTCCAAGGCATCTTCCCGGCTGAACAGATCTTCTCGGGCAGCAGGGCCTGCAGGAACCGCAGCAGCTTCCAGTGCTGGCTTGTGCTTGCCAGCAAAGGTGGCAGCCAGGGCCTCTGCCTTGTCCTTGTCCTCGAAGAGGATGCGATGGCCATGCTTGAGAGCAGGGAGTGGAGGTCGGGAGCCTTCGGCTAGCCGGCGGGGCAGAGCAGCAAGGTTTGGATCTTGGGACGGCACGATGGAGAGCATTTCCAAGCATGTCCTCCAGCGCTGATAGGGTAAGGTCTGGGGCACTGGCCAGATCTGGGCATGGCAGCAGCTTAGCCAAGAGGGATCGCCAGCCTCCTTCAGGGTCACGCAGAAGTTCTTGGTTTGCTGTCTCCCAGCAGGCATCTGCCCAGAGCCATCGTGGCTTGGACATTGATCTCAGCTGCTCTTTGGCCGAGCCATTGGTCTTGAACTGGAGGGTGGCATGTCCAGTAGCTGCCTTCTCTAGGGGAGCACTGAGGTGGATGCTGCCAGCAATGTCCACCCCCCGGGCCCAGGCATAGTCAATTGCCCTCTTGCCATGGGTGATGACCTGGCTCCCGGGGAGGGGCTCCAGGCCAAGTCCGCAGAGGAGTTCTTGGAGCTCTGCTGATTCCTCGCTGAGCTGGCAGAGGTTGAGGTCACCAGCAATGATGATGGGACCCTGCAGTGTGCAGAGGAAATCAGCAAGGTTTCTTAGCCAGTTTGAGCTGGCGTCAGCAGTGCGGATGCTAGGTGGTCGGTAGATGCTGATGAAGGTGGCTTTGCCTACCTTGACTGCAAGGGCTTCAAGGCCTTTTGCACTGGCATTTAGGGTGGCACGGAGCTCACTTCTTGTAGCAACAGCAACACCACCTCCACTCTGCCCTTTTCTGTCACCTCGTTCAAGGTTGAAGCCAGTGAGGGAGATGTCGCATTCAGCAGTCTTTTGGCCAGTATCGGTTACCTGGAGCAGGAGGACATCAATGCCCTCGCTCTCAGCAAGCAGCTCTACCTCTGGCCTTCTGGCCATCAGCCCATTGATGTTCACAGAGGCAATAGCCAGCTGCTGCTTTGATTTCGGCTTGATGGGTGCCACGTTTGCTTTTTCCGCATGCCCTTGGGCAGAGGCAGCAGAAGTGGCAGAGCCAGGGCGTTGGGCTTTGAGGGTGATCTCTTCCAGTGGAAGGCGGCATAGGAGCCGGGGTCTGCTTTCTTTTGGTTGAGCAGGGTCACAACTGGGTGCCAACTTCGTTTTTTGCGCATACCAATAGGCAGAGGCGGCGGGATTGGCAGAGCCAGAGTTTTGAGCTTTGATGGTGATCCCTTCCAGGGAAAGACGGCACAAAAGCCGGGGTTTGGATACTTTGGATTGGATTGATCCAGGTGTTTTCGTGGTGGTTGCCTGCTTCGCTTTTTGCGCATACCCTTGGGCAGAGGCGGCGGGAGTGGCAGAGCCAGAGATGGTGAGGCCTTTCAGGGGGATGCGGCAGAGAAGGTGGAGTCCTTGGCGTGGAGCTGGGCCTGGGGCAGGAGGAGGAGGAGCTTGGTGGTGGAGGTTGCAGCAGGGCGATTGGGGTGTGGTTTGGGGTTGGGTTTTTGGCTCTGGGATTGGTGGGGCTTGGAATGGCTGTTGGAGGGTGAACGGAAGGGTTGGGGGACAGGATGGTGCAGGGGGTGCAGGGGCTGCTTCAGAGGCCTTACTGCTTGACGAGGGGGGCGCGGGGAGCAAGGGTGCCCTGCCGCTCGAAGGCTTGAAGCAGTTTGGCCTTTGTAGTGGTGGAGGGGGAATGCAGCAGTTGAAGGGTGGCTTGGGGCGAAGTTGCAGAAGTGAAGGGATGCATGTCACAGGAATAAGTGGGAGGGGTAGGAGAAGAGAAGGGAGTTTCGGTAGAATGGAAGAGGACAGGCTTTTCCCCTTGCCAGAGGGTACTAGGCGGGGGATGACGACAGCAGAGTCTGGGCTACATCTTCCTTCTTGGTGGCTGGGGCTGGCACAGCTGTTGATGCAGGTGATGAAGGGATGGACGCCAGTGCTGCCGGAGATGCTCGGTAGGGCTTGTGGCGACTGCGTTTTCATGGCTCAGAGGCGATTTTCAGCAGAAATTCTAGCTATCGAGCACACTGAGCTATCGAGCACACTGAGCTATCGAGCACACTGAGCTATCGAGCACACTGAGCTATCGAGCACACTGAGCTATCGAGCACACGGATTATCACACCAACTCCAGTCAAGGTTCATTGCTGATTTTGTGTAGAAGATTCCCAATGCATTGAATGGCTGATATGACACAACAATTCCAAAAGCTATGTAGAAATAACATAATCCTATGCCATATGATGCTGGTACAAGTCTTCTGTATATTCGGTTGGGTCCCTTTGAAGTGAATTGAGCTAATGACCCTAGCTTATATCAGAGCAGTGCATACACCTACGAAGTCGGGTCGGTGGATGATATTAATTAATTGTCAATTTTAATTATTTATTTATTAATTTCTGTGCACATCATTTACTTATTCTTATCTTATTTTTATTTTCGATTTTAATTGATGTCCATTCTTTTTTGTCTTTTATTGATACTATAAATGTGATAATGCCTCTCATTTTATAGTACGCTAAGTTGACTGTTTATAAGCAAATCCATGGAAAACATCTGAACCCGTAAGCTGACAACAATAAGCGGAATGCTCAGAATGCTTTTGTAAGCAACACTAACTTAGCGCAAAGGAGACTGTTTATCAGCAAATGCATGGAAAACAACTGAACATGTAAGCTGACAACAATAAGCGGAATGCTCTGAATAACGCAAAAATAACTCAGCAATAACTGCAAGTACACTCTGCCCACAACATGAACTACATGAGAGCAGTCAGTACACTCTGCCCACAACATGCACTACGTGAGAACAGTCTTTGCAGTCCGATCTGCCCACAACTTGCACTACGTGAAAGCAGTATTTGCAGCCAAGTCTGCCAAAACATGCTCTATGTTAGAGCAGTCTTTGCAGTCTGTTCTGCCCAAAACATTCATTTTAATTCCTTAAACATTTTTAGCTGCAATATTCATTTCCTGGTAAAAAGAGGGGATCAAGAAGGACAATTGCATAATTGGGATCACATGGGCGTTGGTAGTGAAGGTCTGAACAGCGTCCATATATATGCCTATTGTTCAAAGTAGGTCTGACCTGCGTCAACATGTGCATGGTGTTCAATAACATTAATACCTATAGCATCTAAACGGCTGCCAACAAAATCGAGAAAAAACCATTTCAAATCCTTTAATAGTCAAACTAAACTGATACAGCGATAATTTCATCATTATTCGAAGAATCAAAATTTTGAGTTTAGTTCATGAGATCTGGAGATTGAGCAACTTGGTCATCATTTTCAAAGTTATCGCGCAGAAAAAAACCGGCCCTGTAAGTTTCTAGTAAGTTTCTAGGTTTCTAGTAAGTATCCCGCAAGTGTCCACTTCTATATTGGTGCCATGACCCTCTCAGTTCATAAGCTAGTTTGTCAACCGCATGCCAACCATAAGTATGGGCTTGTCCTCTACCATGAGTATCAAGTTAATTTAAAAAGTTTAACATACTCAAGCAGTATCCATAATTAGTTGGCATCCGGAACTTAAGGAACATGGACCACATACAGGCTCCACTCCTGGTGATGCTCACCCATACTACCTTTAAGTTTTGTATGTCAACAATCTGGACAAGTATTCGGGGTACTGTCACAGTCTGGGCTCGGCTCATGCAGTAAGTAATGGAACAATTTTTTTATGTTTCAAAAACCACTGCAACCCTGCCAGGTTTAAAATGACAAAAATTACCTTTCAAGAAAAACAAAGTTTGCTGAAATCCGTTAAGAGTTCGCGGGGGCCTGGCCATTTCAGATGGGGATGGACACGGGCTCGATTTGTGGTCAAAAATCCCATACATGAAAAATGTTCCACCAAAATGATATCTGCAGTTTGTGAAAAGTTAACACAAAATTGGAATTGTCACATTTGTTTCTTCTGCCTAAAAAGCCAATTACAAGAGCATGTAACAGTCAAAAACTAAGAATAAGATAGCATGAGAATATAGTACTTTGAGTAGTCTGGTTATCCATTATGCTTTTAGAAATATTAAACATTTTGTATGATTAAAACAGAAAATTTTGCTTTTATCAATAATTTTTATTAAAAAAGACAAGCAAAATAAAATGAATAAAGATGAAAGTACATATGTATAAATTTTTGAAATAATTTAGCCAATGGAAGGGGCACGGCGAAGCTGCTTCCAATCAGGGACAGAACGAGGAATCTCATGCTGCTTATGTTGCACTGTGCTGACATCTACTTTAGAATCTTTTCGAAGTGTTGTGGCTCGTTTTGTTTAGGAGAATTCCAGGACCTGGTTGTGGAGGATCGGTTTTGAGTTGCTCTCGCCATTCTTGGGTAAACTCAAGCACATCAGGTGGTAGGATTGCTGGATTGCCTCGAATATCTCCAGGAATTGGTATGGAATTTTAGCGCTAGGAAGTTGGAGCGCGAAGCCCCGTCACCTATTGCGCTCTGCGCCATATACTTGTTTGTCTGTCTCAGGTGTTACCTTTGTTGAAAAACAGCCTTTGAAGGGAAAGAACCCTTTTCTTTTTTTCTATGATTACATAGAATTTTCGAGCTGGACTGGCTCTTAACCATAGGAAAGGGGGAAAAGTGTGGTGATAATTGAAGGCTGTTTCTCACCACAGAAAGCACCTGAGAGAGACAAAAATTTAAATGTAAGTTAAGGATATTGGGGCATCTACTGTGTGAAATCTTCACCCAAACCGGATTTGATGAGGTCGAGAAATCAAGCCTCAAATCAGGTGAAAAAAATTTCAGTCGCGTTGCATCGATTTCTGAATGCAACTTACAAAATTGAATGTTTCTCAAAGTTATATCCAATGCAATTGAGCCGGAAGGAGGATTTATGGAACTACTTCACACCAACAATTGTTAACTTGCTAACTTAGTGTGGGCTGGAGAAATAAATTTTTAAGTTAGGTGTACGGAAAAGGCCTCCCCCCCTGTACAGGTGCTTAAAACACTTCAGATAAGGTTGTGTTAAAACGCAGAACCCGATAAGGTTGTCCTGTAAGCTTTGGAGATCAATTTGAACAATCGTAAACTGTTATAATGAACACCCTGTATGGATCAGTTCTCCGAGAACCAGCTCAGCACCCACGAAGACCGCACCACCCCCCTCCTTCACCTTCAACTCCACCACCTGCAGAATCACGGCTATGTCATGGCCTTCATCTGGCTCCCGGCTCACTGTGGAGTGCCGACGGCAAACGAGCGAGCAGACGAGTTAGCGAGGCTCAGGAGTCTCTTGGCCCTCTGGGGGCCTTTGAAGTGGCCGTGCGGAAACTTTGGGACGCCTCCACCCTTTCTACCACTTGTTCTCATGTTCTTCGTTTATTTCAGTAGGATGTGATCCCCCTACTCACTTAACCCAACTTTGTTGGACTAATACATAAAATAGAAATAGAAATAGACAAGATTGGGAACCGAAGCCCTACAACACTCATCATGTCAGCTGTCAAAGCCTGCTCCAAAGGGGTGTAACCAGGAGAAATGGGACCGAGGAGTAGAGGAATCCGAGGCATTGGTGGCCGGAAACCAGAATCATCGCTGGCCACCTGATCACACCCTCTGCGGCGGATCGGGGGTCGACGTCATAGACTGGCCCAGGAAGGAGTCCACAACGCCTCCCAATCAGCCGGCGGCCCTGCTTCCTCCAAGCAACCCGCTTCCGCATGGGCCAAGCCCCGACATGCAGCCCCATCTCTCCCTCCTGGTGTGGAGATGGACCTGAATATGTGCGCCACTTCCTCCCACACTGCCAACACTGGAGAGCCAAACGAGTGCCCTGCCTAGGCCATGGCCCAAGGCTGGACTGCCTCCTAGTCAAAGCCAAGAGAAACGATCGAGTACCTGATGAGATGCGCTCACATTAGTGGGCATTCTTCTCCAGTAGTTCCAGAAACACCACCACCACCTTCTCCAAGTGCTCCAAGAACGCCAGGATGCAAGCAAAGCAAACCCAACACGTTCCACAAAGCCTACAATCACGCCAAAGACGCCCCAAAGCCAAAACCCACAACGCCATCACTCCACCACCACAAAAACACCCACAAGCCCAGCTCACGCCTCCACAAGCATCCAGCCCGCCACCCCAAAAAGCCACGCAAGCACAAAAGAACCGCCAGCAAAAACAACCAAAATCAGGGGGGACACACAAACAAAAAAACCAAACACAAAAAAACACAAACCAAAAACACCCAAACAAACAAAAACCAACAGACACCCCCCCCAGCAAAAAACCCCAAAACAACAACACACAAAACAAAGCCACAAACAAAAAGCGAGGGAGCCCCAAAGCATATTATTATATAGTGGGTTTTACTAACCCAAAAAGTATCTCTTATCTATATTTTACCTGCGATTGAAGTGGGGGAAATTTTTTTATTCAGCTTAATTTGAATTTTACTTGCAACTGAAGTGGATGAAATTTTTTCTTAGCAAAGAAATAAGTTTTATACCTTAGATTGTGAACTTTGTGCACTGTAAAAATGTTCGTCAGTCCAATGTAAAGCTGTATTAATTAATGATAAGAGAGCACCTTACTTTAATGGCAATTGATTTGGTAAAAATGTAGTTGGCTCCCAAATTTCGCAGTATTTACCCATTAGTTGAGATATAATTTTTTTTTAAATTTCAAGTCCCAAATTTTGTCTATTTCTTGAAAACTATAATATGTACGTTAATTAAGATGAGGGCATATTTTTATAATCAATTGCAATTAATTGCAATAGAGATAAGTAGCAGAGTCAGTTAAAATTTTTTTTGCTATATATATTTTTAAAATTGTTTTTACATTCTACTTTTTTGGGAGCTCAGATTTTAAATACATATTAGTATTTTGGCCAGGTGCTCTCTTATCATTAATTAATACAGCTTTACATTGGACTGACGAACATTTTTACAGTGCACAAAGTTCACAATCTAAGGTATAAAACTTATTTCTTTGCTAAGAAAAAATTTCATCCACTTCAGTTGCAAGTAAAATTCAAATTAAGCTGAATAAAAAAATTTCCCCCACTTCAATCGCAGGTAAAATATAGATAAGAGATACTTTTTGGGTTAGTAAAACCCACTATATAATAATTTCATCCACTTCATACAGGGGCAAAGCCCCTATGCATGGAGTAGAAGATGACATTGGTGACGAGCTGCTTGTTCACCATGGTCTGTTGGAAGCCCATGAAAATCAGCTAGAAGCAAATGGGCACATGTACCATAATCTACATATGGTGCTACTTTTGAGACCAAAAATCCTTTAGAATGATGCAAGAAGAAGTTGATGATGAGATGCTTGTTCACCACGACCTGGTGCAAGCCCTAGAAGAACAGTTTGGAGGCAAACGGCCACCATAATCGTAATCTACATCCAAAATTACCTATATGGTGCTGTGTATAAGCCAAAAACACTTTGCAATGCCTCAAGATGAAGTTGATGTTGACCTGCTTGTTCACCACGGCCTGGTGCAAGCTCACCAAGGAGACCAGGTAGAAGTAAGCAGGTGCCACAATCGTATTCTACGTGCAAAGTTACCAATATGGTGCTGCTTTTTAGACCAAAAACCCTTTAGAATGCCTCAAGACGAAGTTGGTGATGACCTGCTTGTTCACCACGGCCTGGTGGAAGCTCATGAAGACCAGATAGAAGTAAGCGGGCGCCATAATCGTATTCTACATGCAAAGTTACCTATATGGTGCTGTTTTTTAGACCAAAAACCCTTTACAATGCCTCAAAGTGAAGTTGATGATGACCTGCTTGTTCACCACGGCCTCGTGCAAGCCCAAGGAGACAAAGTAGAAGCAAACGGGTGCCACCATCGTAATCTACGTTCAAAATTACCTATATGGCGCTGTTATTTTGGCGAAAAACCCTGTAAAAAGCATAAATATAGAGCTGGAATTGAAAAACATGCAAAAAAAACCCCAAAAAACTGAATTTTTACCAAAAAATTTGATGTTTCGACCTAAAAAACGCGGAAAATGCCCAAAATAGAGGTGCCTTGACACTTTTTTGGCCCGATTTACCCTAGAACCATTGAGATCCCAGCCCCAGAAGCTGCCAAAATGTCTGCAACACTGCGCACGGACGGACGGACGGACGGACGGACGGACGGTGTGTGCCCGGACACCGGACATTTTTTTTAAAAAGTTTTTTTGAAATAACTTTTTCTATATGGCTCTAAAAATTTTTTGTCAAAAAAGGACCCCCCACAATTCGACCACGGCGCGTCGATTGAGCCTATTTGCAGCGCTCTTCAACATCTGTGTGACGAGCTACAGCCTGGCAAACTTTGGGAAAGCTGCATTAAGTTGTGTTGCTCGATAAGAGGGGCTTGGCGCTTCCGCTCCGCTAACGCTCTGCTCGCGCAAGCCCAATTCATTTACCCCCCCCCCCCCCCCCCCCTTCAGCTAAATTTATATCTCAAGCAGATAAAATGTCATTCCTGGATGTTAGCCTGAAAAGTCAAAATAACACCATTGTGACTAGCATCTACAATAAGACAGATGCTTTTGACTTCAAAGGAATTGTTAATCATCCGAAAATAACATACATTAATCTGTTGGACCAAATACATACTATGGCGAAATATTCAGGTTTGCAAGGGTATGCAACAACATTAAGTTAGAGTTAGACGTTAGAGTTAAAAAAACCTCAACAACGTTAGAGTTAAAAACCTCACAAAAGAATTCATACAAAAATACTTGTGTGAGGAAGCGCTTGCTAGAACAATAAGTAAATTTGCATCAAATAAAGCCACATGACTTGCAAAGTTTGGAAGTATTGACAAAAATGAAATTTCCTAATTTTGCCATTTATCTACATACCCCATTTTTCAACCTTTCTACCAAAATATGTAATGTTTCAAATTATGGTTGTCTGGTTTCAACCCTCCAGATCTTCCTGAAATTTTATTACCTTTCAGGAAAAAAAAAGTTTGTCCCAATCCGTTGAGAATTCACCATTTCTCAGCATACCCCATTTTTCAACTTTCTACCCAATAAAGTTATGTTTCAAAAATGCTCCGGGGCCAGTTCCACCCATCCATATCTTTCTAAAATGGGATTACCTTCCAGCAAAACAAAATTTTGTCCGAATCCGTTGAGAATTCGCCATTTCTCAAAATACCCCATTTTCCAACCTTTCTACCCAAAAAATTAATATTTCAACTACTCCAGGACCGGTTCCACTCATCCAGATCTTTCTAAAATGTTATTTCCTTTCATCAAAAAAAAATTTGGCCAAATCCGTTGAGAATTTGCCATTTCTCAACATACCCCATATTTCAACATTTCTGTGGCGTTTCCTAAGCTGGTTTTGTCGACCTTGAGTTGATGGTGCAGGCGGAAGAGAGTTCAGTTCAGTCTTGTCTATAACCCCCTCCTGTCGTCCCTATTTTCCCTGCTCGGTGACTGACTAAAGAGAATCTTGCTACGTTACTGCTGCAATTCACCACAGCGTTTGGTAGAACAGAGAGCTTGGTTTGCTCAGATGTACCCTCCGAACTACACCTCTACAAAGCCTACTACAATGCCCAGCCCAACGTCTGCCCACTGCGCCCTTTCGACAACTTCAGCCTTTGATCTTGCTGCCTTCTAATGATGGCGTTCAAGTCAAACTGCTCAAGTCACCAATCTACTGCGACAGAACAGCGAACTGAAAACAGCCTGCAATTGACTGCCTTTCGTTTTGCTGTCAGACAAGCTCACCTGCAGCTCACAAGCTAACCTGCACTCAGCTGGGGCCGGCTTTGTGAATTTTGATTCGACAACATCTGCAACTATGCTGCAAGGAATTGAAAATTGACCTTGAGTCTATTTTCAATATCTGCTCTTCACCAGCAACATCGCAGCCCCGAGTTTCATGCCATCCTTGAAAGGATATTGCGAAACTCTCTATGTCAATCAACGTCATCAGTGATGTCAATCAACATCATTGCCACCATACTTTGCTGCAATCGGACCGAAACGAAAAGTTCCCTTTCGATGCAGGCCCGCTTCCAATGATTTCACTCTATCCTTACAGATTTTTCAAAATCATTGTTGCCCGACAATCAAGACAAGTATCGAATTTGCTGCTTGGGCATCAAAAATTAACTGCAAAGTTTATTTTCATGCCGTCTACAAAAGCAGCGCCAATGGCAATTTCATTATCCTTGAATGGATTCTGAAATTCCCTGCAGCTGCCAGCCAACCAGCGGAATCTTCGTCTTTGTTGCTAGAGTTCAAAATTGGCTCCGGTCAATTTTCAAAACTCACTGCTTCCTGCTGCAATCTTTGCCGGCCAACGCCGTTTATGAAATCCTTTTGGATTTGTAAACTTTTGATTATTGCTGGAAAAAGACCAGCCAATTTTTCAGAATCAGCCACTGTCTTTCGACATCGCCTGTCTAGATTTACAAATCTCTTATGATTACGTAAATCTTTGAGCAAGAAACTGGAAGACAATCGGCAAAACCGATTGTGTGGCCATGGGCCCCCTGCCTTCCCTCTGGCTGCCTCGCTTGTGCAAGACACCGATGCCTTGCTAGCCCCTCATGCCCGCCCATTGTCCCCCCCCCCCGATATACGCATCCACCCTCAATTCATCCCCCTCACCCCTCACAGCCTCAAGTGTGACATGTGCCTAAGCCTTGCCTAGCTTAGACAACCTGCCTTTTGCAACTACCAACATACGCATCCATCTTCATTCATCCCTCACCTCAGCCTCTACTTTCACCGCCGGGGGAGAGAGAATGGTGCCCTGAACAGGAACCTAAGCCTACTGGCCAGGGCCTATATTTGCGTGGCCACAAGGCCACAAGGCCAGGTGGCCAAGGCCTAGAATGACCACAGTCAGATGGACAGCACCCACATCAAACGTGCCAACACCATCGTCCATCACATCCTCAAACCCTTTTTTTACTCCCTCATAGGGACAGGAGCCAAAGACCAGCCTCTTCTATCGCTGCTGCAAGAACATTGCCTCTCACACCGCAGGCATATCTGCAAGTCTTCACAGCACCCTCCCCTCTACCCCCAACCTCCCTCCAACCTCAACAGACGAAGAGTGGCCGCAACAGTGCGCTCTGCTCCGCCAAGCATGCCTAGCTGGGCATCTCTGAGATGTATAGCTTCTCTAGCCGGCACCACTTGGACAGCACACATACTCACGCCTACAGTCCCCTGACCACTCTCTCAACTCCCTCCATATATACCTCCAAGCACCCTCTGTGGAGCTCCAGAAGGCCCAGACCTGCTCCAGCAAATGCTGCTTGGCCAGCATACAGATGGACACTGACAATTATCTGCAAAACCTTTCTTCCTCCTTTCATCCTTCCAAGATGCCTGAAAGGAGTGGCATTGATTCTGCCTTTCAAGATATCACCAAGGTGATAGCATTAAAGTTTTACTTTAAAGCTGAATTAAATTTTGGCTAATCTACTCTTCAATGCTTCTATTATCCTAAAGACGGATAAAATAAGATATCTTCGGAACTTTGGTTTCTACTCTGCATTATGATTTGCCTACCTTTTTAACAGCGCAAATCTACATCGGCTGTCGCATCCGATCTCTGCTACAGCCTCAAAATGCCCATTGACCTTCCATCATTCTACACCAATTAATCGGTCACTAAAAAGAAGAGCGTCAATGCCTGTTGCACCACTAGGAGTCCGCCTTGCAGCCAAACAGCCGGCTGACTGGATGAGCACAGACTACTGGGAGTCTGTTTCGCAGACAACCAAGTGGCTGATTTCGTCAGTGCGAACCTACTAGGAGTCCGCCACGCAGCCGAACAGGCGGCTGACTGGAAGAGCACAGACTACTCAGAGCCTGCTTCACAGCCAAACAAGTGGCTGACTTCAACAAGTGCAAATTGACCAAGAGTCCATTTTGCGGCCAAATTGGTGGCCAATTGTACAAGTGCAGGCTACTTTGAGCCTGCTTTGCAGCCAAACAGGCGGCTAATTCAAACATGAGCAGACTACTCGGAGTTTGCTTTGCAGCCAACTAGGAGGCTGATCCAACAAGTGCAGACTACCAGGCGTCTGCTTCAACAGCCCAAAAGTGGCTGCTTAGAGGAAACATACTCTTCGAGATCTGTTTGGTATGGCATATTACGACTGTTTTGACAGTTCATAAGGTGCACGGCAGCAGCCACCTGGCAAGCAAAGGCTTGGCCTCAAACTCCCAGCTTCAATCTTCGCCTCACTTTGCCACCCGCCCAGCCCACCAACCGACTATTCGGCACCCTGCAATTTTTCCCGCCCCCCCCCCGTCACTGTACACCCCGCTCTTCAGCGCCACACACACACACTCCCCTGCAAACCCCCCTTGCCTCCACTATCAGGAACCTGCTCCCCCAGTCTTTGCAAGAAAGGTGGCAAAAAGAAAGGGTGGACTAATTGCCCCTCCCTCCCCAAAACAGCCTCCAAGGAGTGGCAAACTGCGGGCAATTATTGACCTGCCCTGCCACCACACCCTTCTTTTTGCCCCCTCCAAAAAAAGCATCCTCCAAGGAGCAGCTAAGCGCGGACAACTAATGACTCTGCACTGCTGCCACCCCCTGCCTTTTTCCGCCCCTCGCAAAAAGCGGCCCCCTGCTCAAGAACCGACACGAGATCAGCCAGGTCATCCTTCAGCATGACATCAACGTCGACCAGTTCCGGGCGAGGCAGTGGACCATCATCGGCGAGCTGAAGAAGGTCCTGGAGCTGTTCAACACTGTCCGCCTGCAACACGAGTCTGGGCCCACCATGTCTCGAGTGCTCAAGGACACCCAGAGCCTCATCCTCTGCCTCTCCTCGTCCAACTTCAGCCAGACCAAGTACCCCGAGATCCGCAGCTTCACTAAGGCACTCATGCACCAGATGAAGCTCCGCTTTTCAAAGTTCCCCCTTTTCATTTCCATTTCCAAGTGCAGATACACATTCATAAGTCATTTTCAGCATCATGGACCCTGAGCTTGAGGACTTCGACCCCCTGCCTGGAGCAGCCGCCTTCTTGGATCCACGCTTCCGCGACTGGGTCATCAAGAACAAGCCCCTCCACACCGCCATCATCAAGTTCCTGAATGACTTCCTCACCGCCGATGTATGGGAGCAGTTCCGCACAACCCAACTCCCTCAGCAGGATCCAGAAGTCCAGCGACTGCCTTCCCCTCCGCCCCTCCTGCCAAGAAGAAGAAAGCGACTGTGGAGCACAAGTCATCGCTGGATGAGATGGAGGAGGAAAGGGATGGGTTCCTCAACCTCTCAGAGCTCTTCACCTCAGCGAGACGCCACAACAGCTCGTCGGATCCGGCCAGGAGGAGGATGAACTCCCACCAGAGCTCCAGCGCCTCAACTCTGAGGTCAACCGCATCAAACTCCTCATCCATACCTACAAGCGCCTCAATTTCAATGAGTCAGAGAAGGCAAAAGGTCCCCCCACTCCTCTCCCAACTCAATTATGCAGCCCTCACGCATTAGGGACAATTGCAGATGCTGATCCACTCCGCTGGTGGCTGACTGTGGAGCCAACCCGCCACAACTACCTCACCATCCTCCCCCTCATCTCCAAGGAGTCCCCCATCCGCTCTCTTGCAGCTGCTATCCTCTCAATGCCATCCTCCTCTAGTGATGTAGAGTGTCTCTTCAGTTCGATGGGCACTATGCTTAATCACAAACGCAACCTCCTCTCCTACAATCAGGTCGTGAGTGAGGTGCTGATCCACTGCAATGCCCAGTTTCTCAAGGACCACAATTTCTAGCCTTATTCTCAGCTGCATTATGTTTCAATTTGACTGCTTTGTTGTTCTCAGGAGGTATTGTTGTTGTTTTCCAGCCTTCTGTTATGCTTTACAGCAGTTGCCAAACATCAAAAAGGTCTCAAAACTGGTCAACACACAGCTGCAGAAAATTTTGTTCCCACATGGAAAAAATGATAAAAATGGAAATGGGGAAACGTCTTTTGCCCACGTCCCAAATGGAACACATAGAAATGATAAATCACTCGGAGACCCGCCACTTGGAAATTTCCATTTCCCATATGGATTCCATTTGGCCATCATTGTGCTGGAGGCGGAGGTTCAGGAGGCCGCTCGGGCAGTGGGCGGACTGCCGGTAGGGGCCAGGGAGGCGGAGGAGGCCAGGGTGGTGGAGCAGGTGGTTGACCGAGCGCAGCTCTCAGCTCTACTCCTGCCAGGGATCTCCAGCTAGATCTTAGTCCGGGATTTTTGGATCCACCTGGTCTTTCTTCGCCTTGATACGAGTGGTAGGGACTGGTGTTTAATCGTGATAATCCAATTAAACCAAATGTCCTGAGCTTAGTTTGCAAGCAATCCCGTAGTTTCCACCTGGAGCGTAACAAATGGAACTCGATTTTTGATTTGGACCCGTTGGAACCTGTTTTACTTTTGTGTAAAACGTTTTAAATTAGTGTTTAAAAGTGTTTAATTTGTTTAGTGTTTACAAATTGAGAATACTGGTGAATAAAACGCCTGAATATAACATCAAAAAGTCAGGAGAAAGAGCTGATCAGAAAACATATTTTAAATATACTTAAATTCTAAAACTTAGATTTTCATTTTGGGACATATACTGCATAATTTATGAGAAATATAATCAATTACTGGTTCAGTGCCAAAAAGTACCAAATGGAAACATTGCCTAAAGGATTTAGACACCAATGCCAGGTTGCCTTGATTGCTGGGTGACACTCCTGAAACGACGAGAAGGCTATGGTTATTATGTTATTGCAGTTGACTGGCTTAAACAACCCACAAAGAAATTACGTCTAACTTTAGCTACCATTCGTGTGATGTTGTAGTTTTTATTTATCATTACTGATACGTGTGGATCTTTCAATATGCATTTCAATTTGCTGCTATCGAATTTTTGCAATAGATGGCATGCATTGCATGCAAATATATTACTATAGGCTCACATGGTAAATTCCAAGCAATAATAGAACGACCCACTTTGCCTAAAACTCATAAAACAATCTTAACATGACATCTGAAGTTTTGTCCAGGTGTTTAGAGAATTGCATTCCTAAATGATAGACGTGTACGTTTGTTCACGATCAATGGCAAAGAGATGTTATCTGGAATTTTCAAGTCTTCATCGACTGCGACACAAAGCTCTTTCTCATCTTCTACCACACAAGATCAATTCTTCAAACAAATGGCAGTTTCACACATTAATGTGTGCAAATATAGAGATGATAAACGAATTCCTCTACAGACATATAATCTCTACACGCGCATCAGAAAATGCAGTTTTGTAACATCTCCTTTATTATTTCGAATGAAATATCACTACTATTTATAATTTATTTTTATTACTTGATTTGCCTTTAATTCAGCGTTTGCAAGTAATTTTGATTAACACATCTTACCCATTTTGGACTGGTTTTATACCATAATGTGCAAAAAAGCAAAAGTCAAAAAATTACTGTTCTAGTGTAATTTGTTCCTATTTGTAAGAATGAATCATGTAAATAACTAAAGATTAACTTTTGAAAATGGTTGTTAAACCACAGACTTTCCCTTTTGAGTGACAAACTTTTCATCATGCAACGGATAGCATCCGATAATTAGTAGCAACTTGAACGGCTGATAATTGGACAGAAGACTTTGGTTTTTTGATTCACATGTCATATATCGTTATTTCAAATCTGTGCTTTACTCTTGAAAATGGTTAGAAACCACATACTTTTCCTATTTTGAGATGCAATGTTCACCCTCACAGCAGAAATTTTCCTTAATTTTTGGATTTTGCTACATGGGAAGGTGTAAGCGCTCCGCGGTCACCTGATTGCGCTTTCGCCATCTACTTGTTTGTTTTCCTAGAAGTGCAGGTGTGTGCACATTGTTCAATTTTTTACAACGAGTCAGAGAAAGGCAAAAGGTCCCCCCCACTCTCTCTCCCAACTCAATTATGCAGCCCTTACGCCTAGGGTCAGGACAATTCCTCTCTTCAGATGCTGATCCACTCTCTTACTGGTGGCTGACTGTGGAGCCAACCCGCCACAACCTACCTCACCATCCTCCCCCTTCATCTCCAAAGAAGATTCCCCCATCCTGCTCTCTTCCAGCTGCTATCCTCTCAATGCCATCCTCCTCTCTAGTGATGTAGAGTGTCCTCTTCAGTTCCATGGGCACTATGCTTAATCATAAACGCAGCCTCCTCTCCTACAATCAGGTCGTGAGTGAGGTGCTGATCCACTGCAATGCCCAGTTTCTCAAGGACCACAATTTCTAGCCTTATTCTCAGCTGCATTATGTTTCAATTTGACTGCTTTGTTGTTCTCAGGAGGTATTGCTGTTCTTTTCCAGCCTTCTGTTATGTTTTACTTACAGCAGTTGCCGAACATCAAAAAGGTTCTCAAACTAGTCACACACACTGCAGAAAATTTTGTTCAAGCCACATGGAAAAAATGATAAAAAAATGGAAAATGGGGAAACATCTTTTCCCACGTCCCAAATGGAACACATAGAAATGATAAATCACTCGGAGCCCCACCACTTGGAAACTTCCATTTCCCATATGAATTCCATTTGGCCATCATTTTGTGCTGGAGGCAGAGGTTCAGGAGGCTACTCGGGCAATGGGCGGACTGCCGGTAGGGGCCAGGGAGGCGCAGGAGGCCAGGGTGGTGGAGCAGGTGGTTGACCGAGCGCAGCTCTCAGCTCTACTCCTGCCAGGGGATCTCCAAGCTAATCTCCGTGCTGCAATCTCGGGATCCACCTGGTCTTTCTTCGCCTTGATACAAGTGGCAGGGACTGGTGCTTAATCGTGATAATCCAATTAAACCAAATGTCCTGAGCTTAGTTTGCAAGCCAATCCCGTAGTTTCCACCTGGAGCGTAACAAATGTAACCGATTTTTGATTTGGACCCGTTGGAACCTGTTTTACTTTTGTGTAAAACGTTTTAAATTAGTGTTTAAAAGTGTTTAATTTGTTTAGTGTTTACAAATGGAGAATACTCGTGAATAAAACGCATGAATATAACATCAAAAAGTCCGGAGAAAGAGCTGATCAGAAAACATATTTTAAATAGACTTAAATTCTAAAACTTAGATTTTCATTTTGGGACATATACTGCATAATTTATGAAATATAATCAATTACTGGTTCAGTGCCAAAAAGTACCAAATGGAAACATTGCCTAAAGATTTGACACCAATGCCAGTGCCTGATTGCTGGGTGACACTCCTGAAACGACGAGAAGGCTATGGTTATTATGTTATTGCAGTTGACTGGCTTAAACAACCCACAAGGAAATTAGGTCTAACTTTAAGCTACCATTCGTGTGATGTTGTAGTTTCTGATTTATCACCTGATAGTGTGGCTTTCAATGCATTTCAATTGCTTGATCGAATTATTGCAATAAATGGCATGCATGCATGCAAGATATATTATTATAGGCTCACATGGTAAATTCCAAGCAATAATAGAACAACCCACTTTGCCTAAAACTCATAAAAACAATCTTAACATGACATCTGAAGTTTTGTCCAGGTGTTTAGAGAATTGCAATCCTAATGATAGACGTGATGTTCACCCATCAATGGCAAGAGATGTTATTGGAATTTCAAGTCTTCAACGACTGCGACACAAAGCTATTTCTCATCTTCAACCACCAAGATCAATTCTTCAAACAAATGGCGGTTTCACACGTTAAGTGTGCAAATGTAAAGATGATGAACGAACCCTTACAGCATAATATACCCTCAGACGCGTCAGAAAATGCAGTTTTGTAACATATACCTTATTATTTCGAATGAATACTACTACTATTTATAATTTATTTTTATTACTGATTTGCCTTCAATTCAGCGTTTGCGAGTAATTTTGATTAACACATCTTACCCATTTTGGACTGGTATTATACCATAATGTGGCAAAAAACAAAAGTCAAAAAAATTACTGTTCTAGTGTAATTTGTTCCTATTTGTAAGAATGAATCATGTAAATAACTAAAGATAAATCATTAAAAAATCATGATACCTATCCCCCCTTTCCCAATAAAACTAGATAAAGCTCCGCGAAGCCACTGGTCGCTGGCTTAACCTCCCCCTAAATAACCCCTCAGACCCAATCTAAATTAGAATACCTCTCTTTAACGAACAAGAGAATATTGACAGTGCTAAAAATAAAAAAAAATCCGGCATGCAAGAACAGGGCTGTAGTTCAACATTGACGCTTACTGCAGATGTGTTACATGCAAGAACATGGATGCAGTTCAACATTGAGGCTTACTGCAGCCGTTATGCATGTAAGAACAGGGATGCAGTTCAACATAGAAGCTTACTGCAGCTGTGTTACATGTAAGAACATGGCTGCAGTTCAACATTGATGCTTACTGCAGCCGATCTGCATGCAATAACAGGACTGTAGTTCAACAAAATTGAAGCTTACTGCATCCGTTCTGCATGCTAGAACATGGATGCAGTTCAATAGTGAAGCTTACTGCAGCCATTCAGCGTGCACGAACATTGCTGCAGTTCACCATTGATGCTTATTGCAGCCGTTCTACATGCAAGAGCAGGGCTGCAGTTCAACATTGAAGCATACTAAAGCCGTTACGCATGCAAGTACATGGGCTCAGTTCAACTTTGAAGCTTTCTTCAGCCGTTCTGCATGCAAACACAGGGCTGCAGTTCAACATTGAAGCTTACTACACCACGACCTCAACAGAAATCATTGAATCATTTTCATGAAAATAATGGCAGAAGAACCAAATCAGGTTTTTGATGCCAGAGAATTTTGAGGTGATGCTGGTTGATGTTGCTCTTCATGGTCCTGGAGAGCACTCTGCTGTTCTGAGCATTGTGAAGGCCTTGGATGCGGAAGATCTTCTCATCAGGGAATACAACGTTGTTGATGCCAATTTTGTAAATGTGGGGTGATGGTGATGAGTTGGGGCTCACGCTGGTGTTTCTTGGTTGTCACTGAGGAAGTGAACTTTCTGGCAGTGGGAGCTTATGAAGTCGACGTCATCATCGCATCGATTCTTTCACCGGCGGAGCGGCCCGAAGGGCCGCTCCGCTGTCTATAGAGGTTACTCAACTTTTGTCCTCATATATATGTATATATGTATATACGTATATATGTATATATTTCTGGAAATTCTGGGAACGGGCGAATTCTCAACGGATCTTGACAAACTTTTTTTTCCTGAAAGATAATAATATTTTAGGAAGATCCGGCGAAGGGGAACCGGATTTTGAGCAATTGAAACATTACTTTTTTTGGGTAGAAAGGCTTGAAAATTGCAATATAGAGTTTTTGCGCTGTAGCACCTGTAATCTTGAGAATTGCACAGACAACTTGAGTTTTTTGTTCACAAGTCGTTTTTTTGTTCACAAGTCGTACTTTTGAAAATGGTTGAGTAACCACAGACTTGCCCTCTTGAGTGACAAACTTTCATGCATTACAATAGCATCAATAATTAGTAGCAGCTGAACGGCTGATAATTGAACAGAACACTTGAGTTTTTTTGTTCACAAGTCGTATATAACGATTCCAAATCTGTGCTTACTTTTGAAAATGGTTGAGAAACCACATACTTGCCCTCTTGAGTGACAAACTTTCACACATGACAATAGCATCAATAATTAGTAGCAGCTGAACAGCTGATAATTGAACAGAACACTTGAGATTTTTTGTTCACAAGTCGTATATAACGATTCCAAATCTGTGCTTACTTTTGAAAATGGTTGTGAAACCACAGACTTGCCCTCTTGAGCAGTGGTGGCCTACCGAAAACAAATGAACCAAAAAACCGACCAAAAAGTTTTTTGTGTAATTTTTTTTGGTATATTGTGTAAAATGTTGATTTTTGGTTTTTTTTCGGATCCCGTTTACACGAAACCGAAAAAACAAATGGAACGGTATTTTTCGGTAGGCCATGCAAATTTTTCCTCGGCCGTGACAGGAGCAACTCTGACTCACCCTCAGCAGATGTTCAGATGTTCCCTTTATGTCACCCAAGGTCACAGAGATGGAATGCATGACTTTTCTGCCTTGCCATATCCTTTCCTTACATCACACTAAGAATGGAGCTGTACCAGCGCTGTCTCCTCTTTTTGGCTGTCTGTTTGTCACCAGTTTCTTTGAAATATGGTAAAAGTGGCTGGGAAATCAGTGTGGTGATGGATGGGTTGATGAAGTACCTACTACCAAAGGATACCCCGCCTTCTACGTGCTCTTGCAACTGCGCATTTCCCATCCACTGCACGGTTTGTGCCTGAATGAAGTTAACACATTGCATTGTTCCTTCGCCTGCTGCTCTGTGGCTGATTTTGTGAAGAAAGTGTGTAAAATATGGGGAAAAGGCGGGAGAACAAGGCTTGGTATGTTCTGAAAAAGGGCTGGATCGACACGACGGAGGATGGGAGACGGGTCATCTGCAAGACTCCGCTGACTGCTGGCAAGCACTGCGACTACAACACCAAGGGCAACCTCAGAAGCCTCGTCAACCACTGGAAACGTGACCATCGCCAGCAGTACCCTGCAGAATGGGCCAAGTTGAATGCAGCCTACCAAGGTGCGCCTGGACTTTTGGACATCTGTGACATGCTCAAATTGGCCAGGTCCTACCAACGCGAGCCTCCCACCCCACCCAAACCCCCCGCAAGGCCATCAACAAGCACCGCGACTTCAAGGCCCCACTCATCATGCTGGACGACCTGGAGTGGACGCTCTGCGAGGGCCTCGTCAACATCCTCACCCCTTTCAACGACGTCCGTCTGCGCCACGAGAGTGGCCCGAAGATGTCCCACGTCATCCATGACTCCCTCCAGCTGCTACGCCACACCCAGACCTACGCTGCACGAGGAGACCTCAGCCACATCCTCACCGACTTTGCTTCTGCTCTCAAAGACTCCCTGAAGAAGCGCTTTGCTGAGTACTTTTCCCATTGTTTCAGTGCCATTGTGTAAATGTTTCTTTGGTTATAGGTTCTTGGGTGCGGAACATGCTGCCTTCGACCCACTACCAGCCGTCGCTGCCTACCTACATCCCAAGTACCAAAGTGGCCTGCTCCCCAACCTGCGGACGGCAGCCCGTGACTGGGTGGCGCATCAGCTACATGAAGATGCACGTCGGCTGTTCCCACCACCAGAGCCAGAGGCCAACGATGAGCCCATACGAGACAGCATCAGCCAGACCGGGAGACCCTGTCCCCCAGAAGAAGCAGCGCGTGCAAGAAGACGAGGTGCCGCAGCCGGAGGAGGAGGACATCACCTGCCACTTCGCGACCTTCGAGGACTTCCTGGGCAAGGAACCTCTCCACCGCCTGCCCCCCGCCGCAGTCTAGCCCAACCACACAGCCTTGTGTGCGGCCACAACAACCAAACTGTTTTGTTTCTATTGTTCCTGTTTGAAAGGGTGAGGAGCGGGGAGAAGGGCACATTCCGCTGGCTGAGAAGCAACAGCGGCGCTTTCAACGGGAGGCATGCTGGCGTCTACCACGCACCAGCCCACCGTCGCGAAAAACGTGCAACCCACCCCATCTCAAGTTGGGAGCAATCACAACAGCGGCGCTTCGGGGCGGGAGCCAGTGCGCCCCCTTGCCCGCTGCTGCCTCCTCCACCCCGCTTCCCTCTTCCGCCAGCTCGCCTCGCTGCATTCCCTGCCCTCTAGTCCGCCTGCAGGCGGTGTCAGCGCTGGGCTTGCTTTAGTCAACGCGAAAGTGGGGGCCGTGTCAGTCTCTTACTCTCTCCAGGCCACCGTTGGCTCATTTTGAGAGATGCGTCAATTGCGCCTTTTTCCATGTTTTCTGGCTTCATGGCATCCGCAAAAAAATTGACAAAGTTGCAAGGTTACCGAAAAAACAAATGACACAAAACAAAACGAAACAATATGGCTGGCCCCATTTGGTTTCGTGTTACCCCAAGATTTTTTTTCGTCTGCCACCACTCTCTTGAGTGACAAACTTTCATGCATGACAATAGCATCAATAATTAGTAGCAGCTGAACGGCTGATAATTGAACAGAAGACTTTGGTTTTTTGATTCACATGTCGTATATAACGATTCCAAATCTGTGCTTACTTTTGAAAATGGTTGAGAAACCACATACTTTTCCTTTTGAGATGCAATGTTCACCCTCACAGCAGAAATTTTCCTTAATTTTTGGATTTTACTACATGTGAAGGTGTAAGCGCTCCGCGGTCACCTATTGCGCTTTGCGCCATATACTTGTTTGTTTTTCGAAGTGCAGGTGTGCGCACATTGTTCCCCTGACTTCTTCCACGAACTTTGGACTTGAAGGAGACACCAGATTGAGCAATCCCATGGGTTGTGATAATGTAGGCCACTGTCTGTTTGGATAGCTTCTTCTGAGAGAGAGCGTGGCGAATCTGGGTGTTGGTCTGTCGATATTGGTACGAACGGACAACATAAGCTTTCGTAGCTTTAGAGATAGTCGGCTTTTTTATTCTTCTTTTCACTTGCCACTGTGTTCAGCAGTGCTTTCCTCACAAATAATGCACACATTGTTTTGGAAGTCGCGCAAATATTTCGATTCATCAAGCAATGAAAAAATAAAAACGCAGTTTTTGTGTTATTTTACATTTACACAAACTATTTATTAACAAAGGCTAGATGGGCTATGCGGCTTTGCAAGATTATAAATAAGGGTTAAGACAAAGTACCTAAGCATTTAACTGAAGTGAATTATAACATTTTAAAATTGGTCACAATGTTGAGAATTGCCAGAAATACTTAAAGATAATTCCAGTTTTTTTGTTCACAAGTCATGTGTGCCTGTTCCAAATTTGTGGTTACATTTGAAACTGGTAGACAAAGAACGGACTTTTCCTTTTGAGTGAGTGTGGGTGGAGTTGAGACTAGGGTGTACTGCATAAACTTTTTTTTTCAAATTTTGCTAAGTTGTCAGCATAGTAAGGTAAAGTTTTTGACCAGGTTTCCGAATCTGTCTTTGTTTTGGCGCTACATGCATCCTAGTATAATTATTTATGAATTTCGATTTTCTTTATAAGGGTCCTCTCTTATGTTGAATCAATTTTCACATGTCAACTTATGCATAAATACCTAGCTCATATCATATGATGGTGAATGCAGTCGATGAATTCAAAGCAGTAAATAATTGAAATAAATTTACGATTGCTTTTATTGTTTGAAAAAGTAATAGAAATACAATAAATGTTTAAGAATCAGCAAATTAAGCGTTGAAGCTTACTTCAGCCGTTCTGCATGCAAGACCATGGCTGCAGTTCAACATTGAAGCGTACTGCAGCCGTTCTGCATGCAAGTACATGGGCTCAGTTCAACATTGAACCTCGTACTTAATTGGGTAGAAAGTTTGAAAAATGGGGTATGATGAGAAATGGCGAATTCTCAACGGATTTGGACAACCTTTTTTTCCCTGAAAGGGAATGAAATTTTAGGAAGATCTGGAATGGTGAAACCGGTCCCGGAGCATTTGAAACATGACTTAATTGGGTAGAAAGGTTGAAAAATGGTGTGTGCTGAGAAATGGCAAATTCTCAACATATTCGTACAATCTTTGTAATGTAACTTTAGGGAAGGTAAGGAATTTTAGATATGTGGAAGGGGGGATGCGCTCCGCGGTCACCTATTGCGCTATGCGCCATATACTTGTATGTGGGCATGGCGAGATATTCTTGTTCTTGATATATAGAGCAAAAACCATGAAAAATGAGGTCTTAGAATTCGAATGTTTTTCGAAATTGTTGCATTTTCCTTTTAAATAATAAATAATATTATAATTATAATTAAATGAGAATAACTCAGAAGCCAAAAAAATAAGTTCAATAATCAATAGGTAGATATATTCACTTCATAGGTTCACTTAGTAGGTAATTGGAATATTTATTATGTTTTTAAAAAATATAGAATGTTGAAACTTGAAAGATATATTTGTTTCTATAAGATTTATCTCGTTATTTTTGTTTTATTTGGAAACTCGTTTTCTTATTAACTCCCAATATTTCACTTTTTTCTGGCTCACCGGTTCGATGACCTGGGACTGGCTGACCTGATGGTTCTTGACCTCTGAACAGGCTCTGGTTCGCTCAGAATGCTTGTAAACTCATGGTTAATCAGACAGTCGATTTTGTTTGTTTATGTTTCTGAACAAAAGTATTTAAAATTTTCCTGTAGTTTTTTGTCATTTGGAACGATTTATCTTTGTATTATTGATTAGATTATTGTATTTAAGCCAATTAAAGCAAACATAATTTATTAGTAGAGAAAACTAGCAATTTATTAAACTCAATGAAATGATATTTTATATTATTGAAATAATTTATGTAGCTTTAAAAAGTTTTCTAATATCAGAAATCAAAAAAATATCAAAGATTGCTGTTAACTGGAAGCACAAACATTCAATACTTGGAAAAGCAACAATCTGCAACACAATGGGAGAACAACTACCACAGCTGGCACCAGGAACTGTTCTTAAGGATGTGTACAGGGTAATCAAGAAACTTGGTGAAGGTGGTTTTGGAGCAGTCTACCGAATGGAGAATACACGAAATGGGGAACACTATGCAATGAAAGTGGAAGGAGTACGAGAGCAGATTCAAGTACTAAAGATGGAGGTCCTTGTACTTCAGGCACTCAAAGCCCGTGGATCACAGCATGGTTGCGACATCATTGACCGTGGGCGGAACGACCAGTTCAACTACGTCATCATGACACTTGTGGGCAAGTCTCTACAGGATCTACGAAAAGAAGGCCAAGGCCAACATCTCAGTCTCTCATCAGCACTGCGAGCAGGGCGTCAATGTCTGGAAGCAACAGCTGATCTTCATGCCATTGGATATTTACATCGTGATATCAAACCTGGAAACTTTGCAATTGGCCGCCCAGAGGTTCAACAACACAGAACAGTCTTTGTCCTAGATTTTGGTCTTGCCCGCAAATTCATCAAGGACACTGGAGAAATAAGAACACCCCGTGCTGCAGCTGGTTTTCGTGGAACAGTCCGCTATGCACCAATCAATTGCCACCGAAGCAAGGAACTAGGACGCAAGGATGACCTTGAAACATGGTTTTACATGCAAGTGGAGCTAACACTGGGTCGCTTACCATGGGCAAGTGTCCAAGACATGCATGAAGTAGGACGTCTCAAGGAAGCCAATCGACGAGATGGATCACTATTTGCTGGATGTCCACCGCAGTACCCACAGATGCTTCAGTACATTGACAGTCTCCAGTATTGGGATCAGCCTGACTATGAGCTCCTGTATAACCTTATCCGCCAAGCCTGTGATGCCAATGGAATCAAAGAATCCGACCTTTACGACTGGGAATCTCGTCAACCCATATTTCAACCAATGTGGTAAGCAAACCTTGACATATTGCCCCCAATAATATTTATCCCATTTGATTGTATGTGTTCTTGTTTGTACTTTTTGTTTTGTCTGTTTTTAATACATCTTTTCAATGAAAATAAATATGCATTTGATGATTCTTGAAATTCAAACATCCTTCATTTTTTTTATTTTTAAAAGGATGTCAAAAACGTGAACAACAAAATAACATTTGCCTTTGATATCCAGAAAACCCCCATAATATGAGTTATGGCATTTTGAAAAAAGCCAGGCAGGTACAAATGCAGAGTACAAAATTAGTAGAGTCGTATGCAATATAATATTTGTATTTTCCCCTATCTAAAAGTCTACACTTCATTTTGCAGTATTTCTTAATGTGACAAGTGCACAACATATTCTGATTCAAAATAAATTGATCAGTATATTTTAAGAATGATTTACTGTGTTTGAGTCAAATTGAATCAGTTTCTAAAGTTGAAACATGGCCAGATGGAACTCTGTGGCAGTCAGATCGGCATCATCCATGATGAGCTGTTGTCCACCCAGCCGGACAACCATAAAAGTTATCAGCCTATCATATCTGCCCTGATTGTGCATGGCCAAAGTCAGTCTGCCAATGAGGGTGGATCAATCAGAACTCTGGAGGCCAAAGGACATGCACAACATACATCATATTCTGATAGCTTGAAACTGACTGTTAAATTGTTGGTCATCGCAGTGCGGGACATGTTAATCCTGTGGGTGGAGCAGGTAACGGATGACTGGGAACAGTGCACCGCCTATGATTTTCGGGATTATATTTGCACTCCTTACAAGCTCCTGATCCTCAACCCACGCAAAGGCGAGGAGGTGTTCGACGCCCCCGATTCTTTTACTCTCTTTTCAACAACAGAGATTCTGCACAAATAGGGCCCATTCCCTACTGAGGCAAAGCAATGTCAGCCTGTTGAAGGAGTGGGCCGGCCTTCACCGAGTGGCCGAAGGCCTTGAGTAGAAGATAAAGTAGGAGCTGGAGGCCTACCTGTCCTGGGTCGTCACACAACACTGACACATTTTAAGCTGATCTACTGGTGTTTGCAGTGCGAAATCGCCTGAACGCATTGTTCCAGCACATGGATGAGATCATGTGGGTGTGCGACCTTGTGGAGGACTGGGAGAACCAGTCGCAGCTGGGAGTTTCCAGCCTCAACGGCAACCCACGCCCACTCCGCATCATCACCAGCCAGGAGGACATCTTCTTGGCATAGGTTTGCTACCCGATGTTTTCACACACTGTTAAATATTGTTCAAAAGTGTGCTTCACTGCACATAATTACTTCATTGCTCACTTCACTTCACGCACTTTGCCAGTTTGCCAGCTTTCTATTCAACCGAAGTCAGTGCATTTTTTTTGGTGTTTCATCCGTTTATTGAACGGGAATCAACAACAGAGATTCTGCACAAATTCTGCACAAATTGAATGGAATATATTTTTTTCTCAGCAGTGGAAGTAAGATTGAACAGTGGGCGCACATCCTAGGCTGGGTTGTCAGAGTGGGTGGGGCAGGCCCTTGAGGCCTATTTCCGCTGGGATGTTGCCAAGCACTGATCTTTTCATTTTTTATTATTTCTCATTATTTCTCTATTCTTTAAATCATACATTGAAGAGTGAATTTTTGTATCACCTGGAAAAGCTGCGCCTATTACTGGTTGGGTTAAGGCAGTCTTATTTGTAGGCTCTATGAAACATCAGTCAACCGTAGTTTGAAGGCGTGCATCGATATCTGCTATGCATCTTACAATAGCATCAACGTGGTGATCAACGATTCTGAGGCGAGGGATTCAGTGGGATGTTCCAAGAAATGCACAGGAGGTTGAAGGGGTTGAAAGAGGCAGAGGCTTTCCTGCTTTTGGTTTTGATATATGCTAACCTTTACTAAGCCTTAGTTGGACGACTTACAATTTGGACCTGAACTTATATATGTGTGTAACTTATGCTGCAAAATGGATGTTGGTTTGGTGGAGCTGAGCGTATGTGAGCAGCCAGTGGACTGATGTTTCATATGTTCAACTTAATCAGCTGACTCCGCAATCTAGTTGATGTGTAAATGGCCTTGAGAATGTTTTGCAAATCAGAACAGCAATGTTCACTACAAGATTGGACGAAGAAACGCACTGAGGTGCTGGGAGTTGCATGATGAGATTAGAATGGAGGGAGGCAAATACAACCAGCGAAGGTTTGAGGGCAGGCTGGTGTGAATGCTGTCACAATGACAGAGGAAACCGCGCGGCATCGTAGAGAGGAATGGGGAGGCAGTTGATTGATTGATTTGATTTTTTACTCCAGTGGAAACTGGGGAACAAGGCAGAAGCAGCAATGCCTGTCAAACAAAGGGGGATTTGGTCAGTCGCTTTTCAATAAATCGCAGAATGTAGAGTGTGAGGCGAGTATCACAGATTCAGGTATTTTGTTCCAATCAGCAATGTATCTTTGTGGCCACATGAGAGCAGTAATTCCACGGGCATGGGGGTTTTGGTGGAGGCGGTGGTTATGAGAAAGGGATTTAGCATTGGTTTTTCTAAGCAGTAAGTTAGGACAGAAATGTTTGCCTGTATAGACTTTGTGAAAAGGGAAGGAGCAGATCGGCATCTTTGCGGCGTTTGCTAAGGGGCTCTAGGTTTAGTCTAAGCATGCGTTGGGGGTAGCCTACACTTTTCCAATGGCGAAAGTGCAGTAGGCTTGGATTAGGGTGTCAGGGTCAGCAGAGGTAAAGGCTTTGAGAATTACAGAGCAGGTAGCACGACAACGGGAGGAGATAGAGGAGCAGTGGGCGGAGAAGGACAGCTGGGGTGTCATCAGGATGCCTAGATCTCGCTGGGGGCTGGTTGGGTGAGAA
>JASANA010007148.1:0-21212 GCA_030248095.1 Ptycholaimellus sp. GST1_10
TGCAGATATTGCAACCTGCAAAATGTGCAAGTTGGACAGTGAAGAAGCTGACATGCAGAAAGTGCAACTCACAACTTGCAGATTTTGCAACTTGCAAAATGTGCAAGTTGGACAGTGAAGAAGCTGACATGCAGAAAGTGCAACTCATGACTTGCAGATATTGCAACTTACAAAATGCGCAAGTTGGACAGTGAAGAAGTTGACATGCAGAAAGTGCAACTCATGACTTGCAGATATTGCAACTTGCAAAATGCGCAAGTTGGACAGTGAAGAAGCTGACATGCAGAAAGAGCAACTCACAACTTGCAGATATTGCAACCTGCAAAATGTGCAAGTTGGACAGTGAAGAAGCTGACATGTAGAAAGTGCAACTCACAACTTGCAGATATTGCAACTTGCAAAATGTGCAAGTTGGACAGTGAAGAAGCTGACATGCAGAAAGTGCAACTCATGACTTGCAGATATTGCAACTTACAAAATGCGCAAGTTGGACAGTGAAGAAGTTGACATGCAGAAAGTGCAACTCACGACTTGCAGATATTGCAACTTGCAAAATGTGCAAGTTGGACAGTGAAGAAGCTGACATGTAGAAAGTGCAACTCACAACTTGCAGATATTGCAACTTGCAAAATGTGCAAGTTGGACAGTGAAGAAGCTGACATGCAGAAAGTGCAACTCATGACTTGCAGATATTGCAACTTGCAAAATGCGCAAGTTGGACAGTGAAGAAGTTGACATGCAGAAAGTGCAACTCACGACTTGCAGATATTGCAACTTGCAAAATGTGCAAGTTGGACAGTGAAGAAGCTGACATGTAGAAAGTGCAACTCACAACTTGCAGATATTGCAACTTGCAAAATGTGCAAGTTGGACAGTGAAGAAGCTGACATGCAGAAAGTGCAACTCATGACTTGCAGATATTGCAACTTACAAAATGCGCAAGTTGGACAGTGAAGAAGTTGACATGCAGAAAGTGCAACTCACGACTTGCAGATATTGCAACTTGCAAAATGTGCAAGTTGGACAGTGAAGAAGCTGACATGTAGAAAGTGCAACTCACAACTTGCAGATATTGCAACTTGCAAAATGTGCAAGTTGGACAGTGAAGAAGCTGACATGCAGAAAGTGCAACTCATGACTTGCAGATATTGCAACTTACAAAATGCGCAAGTTGGACAGTGAAGAAGTTGACATGCAGAAAGTGCAACTCACCACTTGCAGATATTGCAACTTGCAAAATGTGCAAGTTGGACAGTGAAGAAGCTGACATGTAGAAAGTGCAACTCACAACTTGCAGATATTGCAACTTGCAAAATGTGCAAGTTGGACAGTGAAGAAGCTGACATGCAGAAAGTGCAACTCATGACTTGCAGATATTGCAACTTACAAAATGCGCAAGTTGGACAGTGAAGAAGTTGACATGCAGAAAGTGCAACTCACGACTTGCAGATATTGCAACTTGCAAAATGTGCAAGTTGGACAGTGAAGAAGCTGACATGTAGAAAGTGCAACTCACAACTTGCAGATATTGCAACTTGCAAAATGTGCAAGTTGGACAGTGAAGAAGCTGACATGCAGAAAGTGCAACTCATGACTTGCAGATATTGCAACTTACAAAATGCGCAAGTTGGACAGTGAAGAAGTTGACATGCAGAAAGTGCAACTCACGACTTGCAGATATTGCAACTTGCAAAATGTGCAAGTTGGACAGTGAAGAATCTGACATGTAGAAAGTGCAACTCACAACTTGCAGATATTGCAACTTGCAAAATGTGCAAGTTGGACAGTGAAGAAGCTGACATGCAGAAAGTGCAACTCATGACTTGCAGATATTGCAACTTACAAAATGCGCAAGTTGGACAGTGAAGAAGTTGACATGCAGAAAGTGCAACTCACGACTTGCAGATATTGCAACTTGCAAAATGTGCAAGTTGGACAGTGAAGAAGCTGACATGTAGAAAGTGCAACTCACAACTTGCAGATATTGCAACTTGCAAAATGTGCAAGTTGGACAGTGAAGAAGCTGACATGCAGAAAGTGCAACTCATGACTTGCAGATATTGCAACTTACAAAATGCGCAAGTTGGACAGTGAAGAAGTTGACATGCAGAAAGTGCAACTCACGACTTGCAGATATTGCAACTTGCAAAAAGTGCAAGTTGGACAGTGAAGAAGCTGACATGCAGAAAGAGAAACTCATGATTTGCAAGTATTGCAACTTGCAAAAAGTGCAAGTTGGACAGTGAAGAAGCTGACATGCAGAAAGAGAAACACATGATTTGCAAGTATTGCAACTTGCAAAATGTGCAAGTTGGCTAGTGAAGAAGCTGACATGCAGAAAGTGCAACTCATGACTTGCAGATATTGCAACTTGCAAAATGTGCAAGTTGGACAGTGAAGAAGCTGACATGCAGAAAGTGCAACTCATGACTTGCAGATATTGCAACTTGCAAAATGTGCAAGTTGGACAGTGAAGAAGCTGACATGCACAAAGTGCAACTCACAACTTGCAGATATTGTAACTTGCAAAATGCGCAAGTTGGACAGTGAAGAAGCTGACATGCAGAAAGAGCAACACATGACTTGCAAGTATTGAGCAACACTAGAAAGTGCATCTAGTTTCAGATGTCTTCAAGTTCTGGGCTGACGTCGCCCCAGCAGTCACTCTCCTTCAGCCATTGGCCTTGGAGCTCTTGTCAATACTGTTCTCAGGCACAGCTGCAATCCCCCCAAACAGCCAACTGGTTAAAGGCAGGGCATGTCAGCTGTAGGTGGAACGAGTCTTCAGCTTTGTGGAGATCCTTGCCAATGGTCGCCGTAATCGCACTTCCAAGGATCTCATGAATGCAGGGATTATGTTCGTTGCCAGCTCATGTTGCCAAAGTGTTTTTCCAGGTCAGAGAGGTAGTCAATTGTGTCTGGTGTCAAAACAATTCAAGTTAGAAAATACCAAGTTGCAAAATCTGCAACATGCAAAAAGTGCAACATGCAAAAAGTGCAACTCAACATCGTGTATTGTAATGTATAAATATTATACAATATGGTACACAATACATATTCCTTATTATATTGTATAAGGGCTGTTATACAATATTTTATTTTTAATCTTTCTATAATTTTTAGCACTCCATATTTTTAATTTTAATGTATAACTTTTTGGGACCAAAAACGGCAACACTGCTCACGGTTATTTCATTCAAGTGGTTTTGATGCTGTTTTATTTTTGTCTACGCTATTGAGGTCGTGCTCGCATGTGTATCGCAGGCTCAATCTTAATCTGGATGTTCATGTCTACGTGGATCACTACCTCCTAGAACAATATGGCACCACACAAATGGCAAAGCGCCATTTAAAAAATGATATGGAAAAAGCACTAAATGCTGTTCAATGTAAATTTGATGAGTTGAAGAGATTTGGGGTGAGCTTTTTTTTCATTTTGCATATGTGATCAATTTAAAAAATCAGATCAACATTCATTTTGACTGGACAGTGGATTATTTGATATCCTTCCCAAACGAGCTTCCTGTGTTCACCTCAAGCAACAGCAATCGCCACAGCCTTTTACAAAATATCAAAAACAGCCGGCGTTTCCAAAAAGGAGCTCTGAATCTGTTCATCTCTGGGTAAGTTTAGGCTAATTAATTAATTTAGCAAGAATTCAACCTTTAAACCGTATTTAGAAATAAAATCGAATAAAATCGCAACTATTGTGGTTATCAATTCCTTTCAATTGAACATATTTTGTCATAAACAGGTATGGTTTGTTTGCTGACGAAGGCGGAAAAGCAGATTTAGCAAACTGTGGCCGCAAAGTCAGCGCTGTGATCACAAAAATCAAAAAAGCTCACTTGTACCCAGGTGTATTTTTGCATTGAGTTTGACAGAAGGGAACATAAACTAGGTCTAAAAATGAGCTAATTCCCGAGCTTGTTGCTTGGAAAGGCCTTTTGAATGAATATTTTAGAATTATGTCAATCGGCCAATGAACATTGTCGAGTTTGGGCAGAGCGAGGGTATTGCGAGCGGCGAGTACACAGAAGATACATGGACAAAAACTGCAAAGAGGCTTGTCACTGCCAGCAACAAAATGGTATTTCATATCTGGTAACAAGTGGGAGTTACAATTGGTTCAAACGAACAGACATTTTCTTTAGTTGAGGGACTAGCCATTTGAACTGGTACCAGCTAATAGTGCATGAAATCGGGCATATGCTCGGACTTTGTCACAGTGATGATACGGAAAATGACTACTGTGTCGAAAAACCAAGTGCCGACTCTGTTATGGGCATCAATTTTAGTTTGATCTCAACAGCAAAAACCTTAATTCAATTTTCACTGCTGAAGGTGGCCACATTTGGTATAGCTGCACAATACAGGAGATGAAAGCCCAGCTTAGCTGTCACTATGCTCCCCGTTTTCCCACTGCACCTCTTTGATTCTGTTGCAAACAAATTGACTGTTTCAAGAACTACAAACTTTTGACTTTGTTACCTCGAACATTGAACTGAACTAGAAAAATAAACGAATATATGTCTGTTGAAAAATGGTGACTTTCTCCACAAGCACAGCTTGAGCTTTTTTGAACCCATTTTATTTCAAGTTTATGCCCAGTCATGCACAAGCAGAGTTCAACCGGTACTTGCTTAGGTGCTTGGCTGAAATGAACGTAGAAGAATGCTGTTTCCCGTAGTTCTCTGGCTGCCCTGGCATCTCTCGGCCTGTCCCGCAAACATCCCAGACTATGATGGTGTGAAGCGTAAAATTGAGGGAGATAATTCGACAGGGCAAAGGCTTGAGAGGAGAGGTGGCGCAAGGAGTGTGAGATGGGCATAGGCGAGGGCTGCCAGCAGGTGCTGCAGTTTGGTATGGTACGCATACCGAAGTCCTTCTATGGATTTAACGAGGAGCTGCTAGTGGATGCCTGCAGCACCTACGAGAAGGCCATGCACCTGGGGCGCCACTGCAATGCTCATGAGGCTGCCGACATACTCTGCCGAAAGCTTACTGTTTATAAAGCATTGCTCTCCTTCTTCCCAAATATACATTGATATATGAAGTGATGGGGGACAGCGGCATTGCGTGGGGTTGGATTCTTTGCAAGGGTGATGGCAGACACACCAAATTGCAGCAGTCATATCCTTAACAAATCATTAAAAACTTTCATTAAAACTCATTAAAATTAAAATTAATTTAAAAAAAATCCGAAAAAGGCTCTATTTTGCTTTAATTTTAAGGATATATGAAAAAATATTGTTTTTCAAATTTATACACTTGATATAGAGCCCAATTTTGAAATACTCTCACATTCCATGTCTCCCGTACCCCTCGCCTGGCAAAAAAACATACATTTCATCCCATGATGGTGGGTGTGCCTATATTCCCTGCATGTGACTTGGCAGAGCTGATGCGAGGTTGCAGTGTTTCCATGCAGTAGGACAGCCAGAGACAGTGCAGTTCAGCGACCGCTTCATGCTCGGGGCACAGGGCATGCGCCCCACTGGCTGGGGCGAGCGTCGGAGCCTGCGAATCGCGGAGAGCAGCGACAACCCCGAGCACTTCACCTGCTACGACGAGGACTACTACCACCTGTACAAGGTCTGGATGTGCCGACCCATCATCGGCTTCTCCTGCCTCTGCCCCCTGCCCTTCAATCGGACCATACGCCCGCCACCAACCCGTCTCTTCTAATACCTATCTCCTCAATGAAGTTTTCAGCTCTCATGTTCCAGCCCGCTTTGCACAACGGTGCTTTGACGAGATGCAGTTCAATGTGGTGACCGTGGACTACAGCAGCAAGCGGCCGCTCTACTGCTACAGCGCTTCGCATGGCGGCAGCGGCAGTGTGGAGAGCTTTGAGAGCACCCGACAGATCTGCCGAGACCTGGGCGGGGAGCTGGCTATTGTCAGGGACTCCGAGACCAGGCTGATACAAAATCGACTCTCTGTTTCTATCGGCGTCAAACTGGAAGTTTCTATGCTTTGTTTACTTCAATTTCTTCTGAAATAACTTGGTCTTTTTGAAGTCAACAATTTATGGACATTTTTGAGCAAAATTTTAGCCATCCAAAACTAGGCTGATTCAAAATTGACTCTCTGTTTCCATCGGCGTCAAACTGGAAGTTTGCCTGCATTCTTTACTTCAATTTCTTCTGACATAACTTAGCCTTTTTGAAGTCAACAATTTATGGACATTTTTGAGCAAAATTTTTGCCATCCAAGACTAGGCTGATACAAAATCGACTCTCCGTTTCCATTGACGTCAAACTGGAAGTTTCTCTGTTTCTTTACTTCAGTTTCTTCTTCCATAACTTGGTCTTTTTGAAGTCAACAATTTATGGCCATTTTTAGAAAAATTTTAGCCATCCAAGACTAGGCTGATACCAAATGGACTCTCTGTTTCCATTGGCGCCAAACTTGGCGTCAAACTTGGCGTCTTTACTTCAATTTCTTCTGAGATAGCTGTTAAGTCTTTTTGAAGTAAACAACTTATGGGCATTTTTAGCGAAATCTGAGTCAAGCCTCTCCTGCTGTTCTTAGACATATTTAGTGGTATTAGCCTTTATGCTGATCTCTCATGGATCAGCATAAAGGCTGATCTATCTATGCTGATGCTGATCTATGGGCTGTTTCCTACAAATGGCGACAAATTTGCCAGCGTCTGTTTGCCGCCCGGCGAGATCTCAGCGGTGCCTACGTCTCGCTGCGCCAGAAGCCAACCGCCCGCTTCCCCACAGACGGCTGGGAGTGGGTGCTGCCGAGCGGTCAGTTGGTACCACTGGGCCCCTGGTCCAAGGCCAGTCTTTTTTCCGTTTATTCCGCACGAGCAGTTTAAGCTGTATGGCATCTTCAAACGGTGGCGTCACCAGTTGGGATAAAGAGAGAGGGAGGGTTAGATGAGGGTGAGGGATTGGAGTTTTCTTGGTGGGTGCTTCTTGAAGAGATTGAAAGGCAGAAATCCGTCCTCCAGCTCGGTCCATGACCTGCGCATTCTGCAGGCCAGTCGCTACTGGGCCCTGCAGAAGGGGGAGCCCAACGATCGACCAGGCCCCGGCCTGAAAGCGGACGGGGTGGAGCGGCATCGCCAGGACGCCGGCGCCTACTACCAGGCAGTGTTTCCCACCGAGAATCGATAATTTTTATCGTTTTTTACTAATATTCTCGTCCGGATTGCGATTTTTAAATTTTTTCTGGGTTCGTATGCGGTTTTTGCTTTTGGAAATTTTAGACCGAGAGCGAAAATTTTTAGACCGAGAATTTTGTCCGGATTGTGTTTTTGCTTTTGGAAATAGTGGGACACACTGCTACCAGGGCGGTGGTGGGAAGCTCTTCGACATCGAGTATGGGGCTGTACGGATGACGGCGCTTTGCCAGTTCAGGCACCCGGATCCGCCGGCTTTTAGGATGCCTGACCAGCCGACTGACCGGGAGCATGATTATGTGCCTGTCATAGACTGATGCTTTTTATACTAATTATCCACTGAGTAATGCATATGTCAGTAAGCTGAATAAAATTTTTTAGATGTATCTGGTACCATCGGCAAGCCGAAATTGAGCTCTTTTCTTTCAAAAATCGACTGCACCGAGTGTAAAGCCAAAGAAATTTCCCTAATAGCAATGGAATCAGCTTGTGGGGAATTTGCTTTTTATTTTCACTTTTTGGAGTTTTTGAAAACTGGTGGAATCTGCTACGTCATCTGCATCTGCAGAAATTGTATTTCCTTGATTTTTTCTCGATGCAATTTCAAATTTTGGAGAAAAGTGCCCACAATTGGCCTGCCGATGGTGCCAGATATCATTTTATCATCTTCTGCTGTCATATCTGAAACTTAGCGAAAAGTCTTGACTGAAAGCGAAGCCACGTGAAGTTATGTGAAGCCACCAGTCCTACTAAAGTTAAAGAGCATCAGCGTTGCCAAGACTAAACTAATGAAGCGGAAATAGAAGCATAAAGCTGAGACAAGCTTAAACAAAATTCACTCCGTTAGACAAGTATTGCTGCAAAACTTGCCTTGCCTAGACCTATGGCAGGTCCAAATGCACCGTTTCAGAGCGCGTAGAGCAGTGCAGTCAGAGCTCTAGAGGCCGTATGCCACAGGTCTACTGCGCCTACGCTTTGCTTAGCATGGTTCGTGCCCATGTCTTCCGGAGCTCTGTCCCTGCCCTTTGCGGCAGGCAGCCTTCGGTTGCACAAAAAGCCATGTTCATGCAAGAGCATAGGCTATTTTCAGCCCAAAGCACTTCACCACCAGCCTGCTCTGGTAGCTGGAAAAACCGAATGCATTTTTCACCTGACCAGACAATGTGAGGGTAGGTAGGTCAGCAAAGGCGCCGGCTGAAGGCTGCGTCAAGCCTAAGCATTGTCGGATCATGGTGCTCCGGACACAGCTTAAGATGCCTTCGTAGACTTGCGACGCATAGAATTATCAAATCATGACTGCGCCCTTTAAAAGGAGGCGAAAGCTCTCTCATCGGCTCTGGAAAACAACAAGCTGTCCCCCTAACTAATACTTTGAAAATGAGACTTATTAAAGAGAGCTTCTGCGAGAGATCAGAAAGTTTGACGAACAGAAATTGTTACCCCTCCTATTGAAACAAATTATCCACCGAGATCCTAAATGAGTTGTCGGTTATCAAATATTTAGCGACCAGGCCTAGCCAGAAGTTGCAGTCACCAAAGCTGGTCTGGGCAAAGAACACCGTCCCTTCCTGGCTTCGTTTAAATTTCACTCCTACTCGAACTGCTTTGCAACATTTTAAAAAGCTTCTGCAGAAGGATAGAGACAAGCGAATTTAGAGTTTTTAATTGTCCAGTTTCGGATAAAAAGTGCAAAAATGGGCGTAAAAATGCATGATGCCACCCGCTTTTTGGAAATTACGACTCTCTCGTATAAGCCCTTCCTTAAAGATCAGTTTGTGCTATCCAATTTCAAAATGCTGCTAAATCACATCTTCTATGTTCTATGCTCAACGCGATCGTTATAGTAGTTTTAAAAATAGGCGCTATGCGATTGGGCAGCACCTCAGGGCCACTACAACTTCAAACGCGAGGTGAATCGCTTCCGAGATGGCAGCTGTGCGCCCTTTACCCTATGGGGTGCCAAGAGGAGCAACCCTGTCTGTATCTGGGCCAAACCCCGCAGTCTCCCGCTTCTCCTGGGAGAGGAGTGTCTGCTCAAGTACGGAATTGACGATAGCGATAGCGTCCTTGGGCATCTGCGAGTTATTCTTTGTGCAGAATTCGAGTCTTCCAGCGTCTGAATACCATGATGGAACGGGTGTGATTGGTTCTAAAAATCTAAAATTCGAAAATTCTAAGTTGAAATTTGGTATAAAGTCAGAGCAAGCATAGAATGCACGGCACATCTCCACATTTTCTGCAGCTTTGTGTATATTGTTTTTCTACCGAATGCAGAATTTGATCCATTTTTTACAGCGATTCTTGTAGGCTGTAGGTTTTGAAAATACACGACATAATTTAGGTTCATTTATAGAGCGTTCTCGAAAATTGGGATAACAAAGCCAGTTATGAATGAATCATTTAAAATTGGTATTCTTTCAAGTGAAATTTCGGTTGGTGTTTAGTTTCAAAAGTTGAGCTGAAAAACATCAGCCGGAATTTGATCACTTGCAGTAGGACAGCGTTGCGTTCAGGCTGCTGAGCTTGCAGATGCCGTTGACGATGAAATTTTTGAATTTAGAGACCTGAAAACTTTTAAAAATTTCCAGAAAAATACCAGCCATTTATGCAGTAACAGCAAACTTATGACTTCACTCACTGCCGAGGCAATGTTTGATTTTTTCTATTAATGGCCTAAAAGTAGAACACAAACATGCATGCCTCTAAATTTTTAATTTTTTTAAATTTCCCAAATCCCAAAGACAAACCTGGGTGTAGATGACCCGCTCATCAAACTCGTCCATGAAGAGAATGCTCTGAAAGCAGACAGCAGCAGCGCCGCGAGAGATGATTCCCAGCACTTCCGTCCGCCCATCCACCGCCCTCGCTATCAGCGGCCCACCAGAGTCGCCCTACAACTACTTTACACCCTCCCCAACAAACGAATTTTATTATAGTTTATTGCTTTTATTTTTTTAACACAATAAAGAATTGGTAAACTGATCATGAGCAGGTCAACAGCTTGGCTTCAAGTTTTACGCTTGGAACTTTGAAGCATCCACGATTTTTAGCATACCTAACTGTACCTTTTTACCCCTTCCCGAAAAAGATAGTCAGTTTGCCTCTCCCCAAAGTGTAAGCTAATAATTTTGAAACTACAAGCAAAACAAGCCTAAAACAAAGAAAAAGAAGCCACCACTCAGAATCGCATGCGTTTCTGGAGAATTATGTCTTTTCAGGACTTATTTAAGCTCAAAATAAAAAATGCGAACCTTGCAGACGTTGGTATGAACCTCGTCCTCCTTATTTCCAATGACGCAAATCTCTTTTTCTCCAGCTTTCGTGTTGAACTTATTATTGTAACATGTTGCTCTTTTGGCTACCGTTGTATTCACCACGCTCGGGATATCTGCAACTAGGTCTTGCTTTTCTTTTTCTGAGCCGAAGTAAAATCTCAATCGGCCTAATTTGCTTCTCTCGCTTCTCTGCTCATCATTGCGTTTTGGCTGCTTACACCTATGGGCCCTTAGAATAAGATAAAACTTACTATTTTGGGTAATACCAGAGAAAAAATTGTTTCTTGGAAAATGAGGTGTCAAAAAAGATTACATTTTTTAGTGATTTTTCAAAGATAAATTTTTTTTAGGTGAAATAAAATTAAAAAAGGACCTGGGTGGTATATGACGTTTGTTTTCGCAGCCGTATATAAGGCCAACGCTTTGTTAAAGGTGGCCATAAATCGGACGAGTGGAAAGAGAGGATTGTAGCGCTGGATTTGGAGGCCCCAGCCCCCGCTTTGCACTGGCTGCCCGCTGGCCGGCTCCGCCTCCCATCGCGGCAGACAGGCGGGTCGAATGTGATCAGAGAACGCCACTGGTCTGAACAACGAGCCATTCTCTATTGTTTGTTTTAACCATACATGTAAAGACCCCACCCCACCCCCACCGCCCCACCCCGATTATTACCAACCAACTCAATTGTGCCAAAATTTTTGGAAAATTGTCTGTGAAAAATTGAAAAAATACAAGCAACTACCCAACTTTGGTCACAATTTAGTGACCGGTGGGGTGTGGGGTGGGTTCCTATTTAAATAGGGACATGTATAGTTTTAACCCTCCGGGTACTTGCTGTAAAATGTCCTTTATGAGCTGTGCCTCAGCGCGACTAAACTAAATTTACTAGGCCTGAACCCGTGGCTAAGTCTGAGCCTTAGCCTAAGCCTAAGCGTTACTATGTTTGGTGTTTTGACCTAAACACGAGTCTTTTGGAAAATAAGGTGATATGCGATAAGGGCCTAGCATGAAAACAATATTCGTTTTATGAATCGTGGATATAATAGTCAGTTAAATCAGAAGTGACGGTGAATGGAGAATTCGATGATGAAGATACTAACCCAAAAATGACATTTTTCTCGATATTAGGCTACATGTTGCATTATTAATCTAACACCTCAATCTTCATACTTGGTCCAAACTAAAGCATTATTACTCCCAGTCAACTGTTCAATCAACTCAAAAACTCATTGACTGCTATCCCCAGCCTAGCCACCACTCAGGGCAGAAATTAACTTAAAATCGGAGGAGATGTCATTTTCGACATTTGACCTTCAAGAGGCATGAGCATTTTGCAAGAACTAAATATAGAAAAAAAAGCCGAAAACCCATACTGCTCTGACTCCAGGACTCCGGAAAGAAACCGCTCACCTCTCCAGCTTAAGCAAGGCAATGTCGTTGTTCATTAAATCCTTGAAGGGCTTGAGATCCACAGAATCAGCCACAGCCACCTCCACAGCCTTCTGAGCTTTGCTGAAACCGCGGAGATGAATTATGATCGATTACCAGCATAGTAAAAGCTGGCACTATTTCAATCATTCATTCTCAAACTTTCGCTCAACCAGCAAGGAGCAAGAGAGCAACCTGTGATAGCCCAGAGCCGCAGTGAGGTTGTCTCGAAGACAGTGCTCGGCTGTGAGGACAATGTCACTGGCATCCTCCTCGTCCGACAGCCTCAGCAAGGTTCCACCGCACTGGTGTGCTTTGATGTTTCCTAAATGGGTAATTTTGCACAATAGGGACTTTTATTCTGCCAGGTATCTGCATAGTTTTAAGCTAGCTTGCATACAGCTTTAAGGCATCGCAAGCGAAGCCTACGCCACTATACAAAGTTTTTGATCAAGCCTAAGCCTTTCATAGAGTCAGTATACTGATTGAGAAATTAGCGGAATAAGAAACAACAGACCCCCTGAAGGTTATTCGTTTGGATCCTCAAAACATTTTTTTAGCACCCCCCTTTTCATTGGAGCCTCGACGAAAGCTTCTAGCTCCACAAAAACTTCTCAAGGGTAAATAATTGAAGCAGATTTCGGAGAGATTGGGCGGTTGAGATAATGAGAGTTTGGTTGAGAATGTGGGGAAGTGTAAAGTGACCAGAGGCGGGTTTGAGCAGACGGACAAGCCAGGGCCACTCGTTCGGTTCCAGATCTCGTCCGCCCTGCGCTCGCGCGGGTCGCGACAAGCCTTCCGCTGTCCCGCATTTGCAGCTGCAGAGAGTTATCTCTATAGACGCCTAGCAGCTCAACAATAGTTTTTGGTTCTTTACATTACTTTCGTTTCTTTACAATAAATACCAAGCCCGGTATTTATGGTATTTTATTGAAGCACTTAAATTTTTGATGGTATTGAATTGTGGAGCAACAATGTTTTAAGAAAACCTACTTTCAATGAAACCCTACGCCCTTCCCAATCCCGAACTATGCTTGAAATTGAATAAAATAAAGCTCAAAGCTATGGCTCACCCATTAAAACGTTGGCATTCCTCTGCACAGGCTTGATTAGCCAGCACCAGTAGGAGGAGAGGCAGGCAAGAGGCCATTGCTTTTTTTCTAGGGTGTCAAGTGATGTGCACTGATAGAACGGAGCTTTTATATTGGTGCATGACTGATGCTTTGCCATTGTTCCATTCAAGGCTGAAGCGCGAGACATCGGTATTGGCATGAGAAAAATGGCAATGCCTGATTAAGAAGCGCATAGTACTGATAAATCAGGCGGTGGACTTCTTCCATTTTGAAAAGGTATATTTGGCCATAAATATCCTAGGGCGCGACAGCGCCCTAGTTATGAATGGGTGATCGAGTTTTTGGGTGGTTGCCTGTGACGGGGTTCAGCGCCTTGGATATTGGTTGAAACTATGGACATATATACATCAATCGAAAGCTTGAAAAGAGATCTCGAGGGCGAAAATCGTGAAATTTTGATTTAGGGCTTTGAATTTTAGAAATATTTCAAAAACCAACAAAAAATGGGAAAAAACTTGACATCTCCAACTTTGAAGTGTTCTCATTTTTGAACAAAAGCAAAATTCAAAAATCAAAGAATTACGTGTTTTAGCAAATTGTTTCAGCTTTCTAATGGTGTTATTTGTGTTACAGGTTACATGGAGAAATTTCGCAATCAATTCACGTTTTTGTGTGCGATTTTGTTCAATTTTGTGCTCTACCCATTTTGCGAATGTTTCATTTTAGTAAAACTGCGCAGATTTTTCTAAACTGATGCTCAGGTTAGCAAGCATGCAATAGGTTTTTAAGCTTATGGAATCTAGAGAAATGGCCAACGACGATCTATAGGAGATGACAATCTTTTTGATGATTGAAAATTAAACTTATTTTGCTGTAGCAGTTTAGTCTTTTTGTTGTTTTATGAATGTCCTAGGGCACGGCAGCGCCCTAGTTATGAATGGGCAATCGAGTTTTGGATAGCTAGCTAGCTAGAACTCCTTGGATATTGGATGAAACCTATAACATATATATCAATCGAAATCTCTCAATGAGATCTAAACGGCGAAAATCGTGAATTTTTGATTTTAGCCTTAGAAGTTTAGAAATTTTGAAAAAACCTGGAAAAAATCCAATGTTTCAATTTGGTGAAACTGCACAGTTTTTATAAACTGATGGCCAGGTTAGCTCGCATGCAATAGGTTTGAGCTTCGTGGATCATGGAATAACCTACCAAACAAAAACACCAAGCGATGGCTTTTTCCCCAATGGCTCTTTGAAGCCTTGTTCATGTGGCAAGTAAATATTTCTTCCACGTGGCCAAGATCTAGACAAGACTAAAATGCTACAGCATGAGCCGCTTATGAATTGTCAATCATCAAAAAGAACTAGACAAGGTGTGACAAAATCGAGATAAATTTTGATTTAAATTATAAACTATTTTTAGCAAAAATTTTAACAGGTTCATCTACAAAATCCACTGATCATTCATAAGCAGGCGGCAATTTTGGCACAAAGAGAACAAAAATTAGTGAAAGATAAAATAGAAAATATAACTAGTGAAATAAAAAAATATGTTAAAATGTAATTAAATGATCATGATGAAATTATAGGTTTACTTAATGAGGCGTAACAAAATAAAACAAACAAAATTGAAATTAAATTGATATTAGCTAAAGTATAAAGTTATAAATGTTGCTGGCATTTGCAATATGATCAATGTTTTATTTAAATCTGTATCACGCTTCAACTTTGACATGTTTTTTTCTGTAAGAGGCTAAAAAATGATTTAGTAAAGTTCACAAATAACATCATTTAAGCAAAAATTAAAGACAATATAAAAACTAGAATAATCCAGGTGACAGGGTTCCTACCATAAATTGCCGTCTGCTTATGAATGATCAGTGGATTTTGTAGACGAACCTGTTAAAATTTTTGCTCAAAATAGTTTATAATTTAAATCAAAATTTATCTCGATTTTGTCACACCTTGTCTAGTTCTTTTTGATGATTGACAATTTCTTTCTTCTTTACTCCAGCACTTAGGAGTACAAAAAGAGGCACAGTCAGTTAAGCTATGCCAAACTCGGAGAACATTTGTAAGCAGCTGATGAAGCTATTGGAGCGGAGACTCTGGGGATTTCAGGTACTCCAAAAATACATGCCTTTTTGCAAGAAGAATATGTTCAGGAATTGCATTCCAGACAGCTATCACTGGGTTGGGCCAGACTTTTGATGCAGCACCACGTAGGCTAGGGTTTGACAGCAGACGAGCATTGTGGAGCAGTGGGCGGGGATTCACCTTTCTTACTATGCTGTCGGGACAGATCTGATACCCATTGTACACTGCATGGAGAAACAGAAGGTCTGCAATGTCTCGGCGATGCTTAAGCTCTTCTAGGCCAAGGAACTGACACCTATATTCGTATCCCAGCCTGGAATTCGAAAGGGAGCATTTTCTGAATATAAAACGGGTGAAGGAGCGCTGGACTGACTCTAGTCTCTCAGCTTCACTGGCCCTGAGGAGAGAATTAAATGCAGGGAAGGCGTACTCAAGCAGTGGTCGCACATAGGAGCAGAAGGCTTTGGTGAGAAGTGATGGGGTAGGGCGGGAGATTGATTTGCGAATGAGGAAGGAGACATTGGCTGCCTTAGTGAGCAGAGATTGGATGTGGGGTCCGAAGGAGAGGTTTGAGGTGATGAGTAGGCCGAGGTCGCGCTGCTTTCTTCCCTCTGTGACTGGGAGCTGGTGGCCTGAGAGTGAGTAGGATGCCCGAGGCCCATCTCCGATCGGCAGCACTGAGCACTTTGACGGGGACATCTGAAGCTGCCAATGATCACTCCAGCAAGAAACAAGGTCCAGAGCAGACTGTAAGGCCAAAGGGCAGGGGGAGCAGAGCTTTAGGTCATCAGCAAAAAGCCAATAGGTGACACCAGCTGAGGAGAGCATGGCTGCAAGAGACTGGATGTAAATGCAGAAGAATAGGGTGCTCAGGACGCCGCCTTGGAGGATGCTGCTAGTGACAGGCCTAGGGGAGGAGGAGGTATCATCTACGGAGACAACTTGCATCCTATCTTTCAGAAAAGCAGCAATCCATGACAGAAGCAGTCCTCTAATGCCTAGGTTAGAGCAGGCGTGAACAAGCTTAGGATGGCTGACAGTGTCAAAGGCCTTAGCATAGTCACAGTACACCACATCACAGCCCTTATTCTCAGCTAGCATTTTGGCCCAAAATTGCAAGCAGTGAATTAATTGCCCAGTAGTGGATCTAGAGCGCCGGAAACCAAATTGTAAGGGTGAGAGCAAGCTGTTGGATTCTAAGTAGGCCGAGAGCTGGACAGCAACAACTTTCTCAAGCACCTTCTGCACTGGGGAGGATTTTGTGATAGGCCGGTAGTTTGACACTTCAGCAGGGCTTCCCTTCTTTTTGAATATGGGGATAACTATTGATGAGAGCCATTGAGTAGGGATTTCAGAGGAGGCGAGAGACAGCTCAAAGAGAAGTGAGAGAGGGTAAGAGAGTGAGGAAGTGCATTTTTTCAGGAGAAGCATGGGGAATCCTTCAGGGCCTGTGCTGGTCTTTGGCTTGAGGAGGCGCAGAGCATGGCGGACCTGGAGGGGGCCAGCGAGGACAGCTGAAATAGAGCAGCTAGGGGGAGCAGGCAAGGCTGGGAGCTGACCATCATCCTCAGTGAAGACAGATGAAAAGTAGGAGGCAAACAGTTCAGCCTTCGCTGCTGGGCAGGTCACAGTTTCACCTTCAGATGACAGGCTGGGGATGACACAATTCTTCTTTCCAGATTTCAGGGCAAAAAGTTTGTAAAGCCCATGAGAACTAGACGACAGGATTTTCTGTTCTTGGCTACTGAAAAATTTGAACAAACGAACTTGGTATTTTCTAGAACATTTATTGTAACGCAAAAGATGCCTACGGGAGGTTTTTTGCACCTGGTACAGGGACTTGACTTTACATCGCAAAAGGAACAAGTAACGAGGGAGCAAGGCTATCTTTCTAGGTCCAGTTGGCAGGAATGGAACAAATTTTTCGATTGCATCAGTTAACACAAACAGAAACATGTCGTAAAAATTTGTGGCGTCAGTGGAAATAGAAAAGATATAGTCCCAGTCAATAGAGGCAAAGAAGGCATTCATTTTTTCATATTGGCCCTTTTTAAAATTTCTTTTTTTATTTTTTGGTTTAAATGGCTCTTTTAATTTTTCATTTTTTTGGCTTTTTTTGGCATCTTTTTGGGGCCATGAAAGTTGGAATGAGATTGAACAATGGTCACTCAGCAGTAGAGGCTCTGAAACCTTCACTTTGGACAGGCAGGACAGGTCATTCGTGAGCAGTAGGTCGAGGATGTTGCCGCATCTGGTGGGTTCGCCGATGAGCTGGTGCAGATTGAGCTGTGAGCAGCAGAGGAGGAAGGAGTGGGCGGCAGCTGGCGAGGCAGAATTGGAGTCCCAGTTAATCTGCGGGAAGTTTGCGTCACAGGCCAGGAAGCAGGGGATGTCACAGGAGAGCAGTTTCCTCAGCTCAGCACATGACTGCTCAGTGTAGTGCAGGGGGGATGAGGGCGGGCGATACCAGCATATCAGGCGAAACCTACTCACACCATCAGGGCTTATGTCTGCAGAGATGAGCTCAATGCTACTGGAGGTAGGGATGACTGAGACGCACTTCACCTCGTTTGACACCAGCAAAAGAACTCCACCGCCTGATTTGTTCCTATCTCGTCAATAAACCGAAAATGGGGCATTGCCTAGAAGAAGCTGGTCTGGAATGGATGGGTCTAGCCAAGTTTCACAGAGAGCAAAAATGTCAACCTGTCTAGAGAGTAAATTAGAATGGAGCAATTGTAGCTTTGGCCTTGATTTAGAAGAGCTTTTCATTCCTCTAACATTAGCAAAGACAATATTGCAAGAAACTATTTCTGAAAATTTGGATTGGTGCTGGCAGAGTGGGTGGGAGGAGGGGCAGAAGGAGGGGGCGGAGTGTCCTTCCAGTCCTTGTCCCGGATGCCGCTGACGCAGCGGAAGATGGCGAAGTCGTGAGAGCGGTAGTCCACCTTGAACTCAGTGCCAGGGTCGGAGCCGGACTTGAGGGCAGCGCAGCGCTGCAGGCGGGTCTTGATCACCTCCAGCTCGTCCTTGGGGCGGGCCTTGCGGATGAAGACGTTCTTGTAGGACTCCTGGTTCCTCAGCGAGGGTGCAGCGGATAGGAGGGCAGTGTGCATGTGGTCGGAGAGGAGGGTGAGCTTGATGAGGGGCGGAGGAGGACGGTTGGGCTGCTCGGAGGAGGCCTCGGCGGTGGGAGGGAGCTTTTGGGGCAGTCTGAAGGCCTTCTCGACGCGGACGATTGGCTTGAGGTCGAGGTCGGAGATGAGCTGCTGGCACTTGGCGGCTGTGTCTTCTTCCTTGTCGTATGCCATGTCACGTATGACACATGTCCGACGCAGTTCTGCGAGCTCTTGTCCTTCCTTGTTAGCTTGGGCCAGCTGGGAGGAGAGGGTGGGAGGAGGAGGATTCTTGAGGCCCTTGGCGGCGGCTGTGGCGTAGGAGGAGCTGGGGCTGGATGGGGATGTGGACTGGGGTAGAATGAAGTCGCACAGGCTGGTCAGCTTGCTCTCGAGGCTCTGGACTCGATCGGACAGGTCGGGGCTCACGGTGGTGGAGGGCAGGCGGACTTTGACTGAGGGCTTTGAGCGGCAGGCTGAGCAGGTGAAGGACACGCAGGGTAGACGGAAGGCCTTGAGGATGTTTGCGCCTGGTTTGCGGCCGATTTCACAGTCGAAGCAGGTGGGGCGGAGGCATGAGGTGCAGGAGAGGGCGTTGCAGTCGCTGTGGCTCAGGTCGATGATGCAGGCTTGGCGGCAGAGGTGGCAGATAGGGGCGTCGTCGTCATCGTCCATGATGGCAGAAGAGTTTTTATCAGTGATTTTGGGCCTTTTTATTTTAGGGGATTGGGAAATTGTCGTTTGACTTGCTTGAAGGGTGCGCGAGAAAAGAGGGGGAGCGCAGAGTGTCATAAGCGGCTCATGCTGTAGCATTTTAGTCTTGTCCTAGGGCGCGACAGCGCCCTAGTTATGAATGGGTGATCGTGTTTTTGGGTGGTTGCATGTCCCGAGATTCAGCGCCTTGGATATTGAAAAAAACCATGGACATTTATACACCAATCGAAAGCTTGTAAGGAGATCTCAAGGGGGAAAATCGTAGAATTTAGATTTTAGCCTTAGAATTTTCGAAATTTTGAAAAAACCAGAGAAAAGTGGTAAAAAACATGACATCTCTGTCTTTGAAGTACTCTCATTTTAGAACAAAAGCGAAATTCAAAAATCCAAGAATTACGTGTTTTAGGAAATATCCTGGCCCATCTAGTGATATTTTTGGTGGCATAAGTTTTCTGGCAAAATTTCTCAATCAATTCACGTTTGTAAAAGAGATTTGGCTCGATTTTGTCATCTACCCGTTTACCCAATGTTTCAATTCAACTAAACTGCGCAGTTTTACATGTTCCACTGCCCTCATTTTGTAATTGATGCTCAGGTTGTCATAGGACTGAACTATATCTAAGTTAGTGCATGTGCATATTATCCTAGGGGCAATCGCAGCAACAACTTTATCAGCTTGTGCATGGACATATATTATTATCCTATGATGCTCAGGTAGTAATTGCCCAGCCAAACACTATTTTCTCGAAGCATTGTTCATGTGGCAAACTCCTATCCTTGTTCATGTGGGAAATTAAAAAATGCCTTCCACATGAACAAGATTTAGACAAGAATAAAATGCTACAGCATAAGAAGCTTATGAATTTTCAATCATTAAAAAGAAATAGACAAGTTGTAAAACAATAGTGATTTATTTTGATTTGAATTTTAACATGTTCATTTCATTGGTTTTGTCCATCTAAAAACTCCACTGGTCATTCATAAGCAGGCGGCAATTTTGGCACAAAAAGCAAAAAAACTTTATAAAAAGTAATATAAACGAAAAGAACAAAAAAAGAGAAAAAATGTAATAAAATGCCATAAAATCAATTCAAAAAAATTGTTTATTTTTGAGAAACTAAAATTTATTTTTTAGGTGTAGAAAATGAACAATATCGAAATCAAATTGAACAAGCTAAGGCAAAATTAAGTTTTGCAAGCATTTGCAATACGATTAATTTTATAGTAAATCATGCTTCAATTCAATTGAGGACAAAAAATTAATCTAAAAATTTTATTTATAAACTAATTTTTCAATATTATTTAAAAATTAAAGAAAATTGACGATAAAAAAGATAGAATACTTTATTTATGCCATAAATTGCCGCCTGCTTATGAATGACCAGTGGAGTGTTTAGATGGACAAAACCAATGAAATGAACATGTTAAAATTCAAATCAAAATAAATCACGATTGTTTTACAACTTGTCTATTTCTTTTTAATGATTGAAAATTCATAAGCTTCTTATGCTGTAGCATTTTATTCTTGTTCTTGTATCAATGACACCAATTGCAACAAACACTCAATATACGGAATCAGAGTTTTAAGTTATAAGGCTAAATTTAAATGCTTTGTTTACGAAATGTGTTAGACATCGTCATCCAATTTTATGAGTGCAAAGAAGAAGTTTAGAGGGAATTTAGCAAAAAATGTAAATCGCAATGGCTCAAATTTGAACTTCGGCAAGGAAACTTAGCGCAGCAAAGCTCTTCACGTATCATTTACAACATTGCTCGAAAAAACATCCTTCTTGAAAATAAACCTTACTCGTGTCAGAATAACTATGCCAAGCATTTTGAATTGTCCAAAGCAAAAGATTAGTATGAATGTTTTTTCGATAACAGATAGTCTAGCTAATAAAATAACTTATGCCCTTTTAATGAAGAGGATTGTTTATCCATGGTTTGAAATTGAACCTAACTTTAGATAGGGTCGATTCAATACGTGCGTTCTGCATTGCAATGTAGCCTTTGCGCTTTACAAAAATATTGACCAATGTTTTTTTATAAAATCACAACAAGTATATTTAGCGGCATTAAGCATTTACACAAGCACAATTAATGCAAAAACTACGTCGAAATTTACAAACCAACTCACCAATCACTTTATGTATGTTACAGACATCTTAAAATCATTGGAAATTAATTTTATGAAAGATTTTAACAATCATCAATGATTGTTAACAATAGTTGTCAATGATTCTAATATGTTCATTTGGCTGATAAACTGACTTTTAACGTAAAATAAAGCGAATAAATACAAATAAGCTGTTTAAACCATACTGAAAGAATTGAAAAATAAACCTTTGATTTCACACAGAAAATTGATTGCTAA
>JASANA010007149.1:0-12256 GCA_030248095.1 Ptycholaimellus sp. GST1_10
ACAGAAACTGAGCAGGAGTCGTTTTCATATTTTGACCCTTCAAATAATATTTCTCTTTTGCCCAACTACAGTTTTCCTTTCACTAAACCAAAGGATTTTCATAGTTTACTGAAACTTCTGAAAACTATTGATATTCCTGAATGTGTGACCCAAAATTTTGCCAAACAATCCAAAGATTTCATATTCAAATTTAAAACTCTTGAAGTGTCATATTTTCATTAGAGAAGAATCAAAGCAATGTTGTAGGCTTGATGAAGAAATAGACAGTCATAGAGATGTGGTGCATCCCAAAAGTACTCTCAATTTGGGCATGTGTAAACTATGCTCTCTGTTTCTCTCAAAGGGCGAGTTTTGGCGCACTTTTGATGCTGCTTTTCAATGTTGCAACCCAACCTCCCCTCATCTTACTCCACTTAGTCTATGTATTCACCCGGAGCAGTCGTGGCTTCTGCTCCAGCAGCTGGCTTCCTATCTTCTGTGCACCATACACCTGTTTCTAGTTCAACCAGACGGCTCAGGGAGCTGCTTTTATGTTATGATGGGTGAAGTAGGGATGGAGGAAAGGTGTTCAGTGTCGCTGGCCTATGTGAGCAGGATGCATGTGAGCAGTGAGCAGGAGGTCTACAGTCGCTGGGGTCTAAAGATGTGTGCCAATGTATGGTCTGCGGAGGATGAACATTGGCTGGTGGTTACAGATGACTCTCAGTTTCTCTGCACCTACTCATGCCCTTGTTTTTGTGGCTTTAGCAGCGGCAAAGAAGAGAATTGCAGCGTTTGCAGTGTCACTTGTCCACTTGCACCTTTGTAGCTTCTGCCAAGGCCATGCAGCTGGAGCCTGGTTCTATATGTCGCATCCACTACAGCAATCGTGAATGTAGGCCGCGCTATTCCCTCATGGATGCACTGGCAAAGTGTGGCCTCCATGGTGGATGCATAACCCCTGCTGAGCTTGGCAATCCTACCCTGCTGTGATTTGATCTGGAGACCTATCAGCGAGAGACAGCATGGCTGGAGGCAGAGCAAAAGAGAAGGGAGGAGGAGACTTTGGGAGCAAGCAGCACTGACTGCGATGAGGACGGGTTGCTTGAGGCTGCTGAAGCAGAGCCATGAGGAGCCCATCATTTGCAAAAGACACAGGCCTGGTTCTCTCATCACCTCCTCTGCGCCATCTTTAGCTGGACTTCCTGGACAACTTCAGCTGAGTAACAGCTCTGGGGGGATCTTTTTTGGCAGTAGCATTTGAGGCAAAGGTGGAAATGAAGCAGCAGCTGGCACCCCTTCAATCATGTCTGGATGTTGAGCTGGCCTACCAGCTGTCCGTAGGTGCTTGCAAAAAGGACGGCAGGAAAGGTGGTGAAGGAGGTTACTTCTTTTGCCTTCTTTCATGGGCCCAGGAGGAGCTGAAGCAAAACATGGGTATGGAGGCTGGAACAGCAAGGCCTTTAACCTATACATTCTTCATCACAAAGGTCTATATGTTGTGCTGAGGAGTTTATTTCGTCATGTTAGGCTTGTGAAGAAGGGGACAGCATTGACACTGATAGACTGCTGGAGTCCAGAAGAAAAGGTGGGTCTTAGATTTATTGGTTTACTCAGCTGCAAATCCCCAATCAGTTTGACGTCTCATTTAATGTCAAACAAATAGAATTTGCCAGGCGGATGTCTCCTTAAAACCAGTATTCCCTACTTCAAAGCACACTGTCCTCGCAGCTCCATTGGTGAGGCAGCCAACTACTAGTTCAGCTACAAAGATTAATATTCACCCAGCTCCAAGAGCAATGTTCTAGATGCCAAGTACTCAAGGTTCTTGCACTATTTGAGACAGGAGGATGGAGATGAGAGCAGGGCGATGGCCAGCGGAGGCTGGAAGGAGCGGCTGCGCCCCGGCCCAGAGGTGGTTGCAGATCTGGCCAAGGGCTGGTGGGCCAGAGATCTGCAGACAACCAAGGATGTGCTGGATGAGTACGCCCACTGCAACGTGAAGCCACTGCTTCTCCTGTCCCTTTTCTGTGCTTAAAGGCAGAGGGATGGAACTGCTTTTTTGCAGGCTTCAAGAATCGCACCCTCCAGCCATCTGCAGAATGCCGTCGATGATGACGCCATATCTGCCAGCAGGTTCCAGTCCATTTTGGAGAGACTTTCTTAAAAAGTCTCGACATCAACCTTTTGCCATCAACAGCTGGCAGAATCACTGGAGGCAGGGGGGAGTGGAGAGGGGAGGGGAGGGGCAGGGCAGGGCAAAGCGGGTTCTCACAGACTGATGGTCACTCAGGATGAGCTATGGGCCAACCTCTACAGTGACGGGCTAGGTCAAAGATAGGCGGGTGTTTGGAGAGCCCAATGCGGATGGCACTCACCCCCTGGTCCAGAGCATTGCCTGCTTTGATGGTAAAAGAAGAGGCTGGGTGGGGCTGTGTGTATGCAGATGAGAACTGGGACTGGATTGCAGCCAATGCCATGTGCGGAAAGTGCATGAGCAGTTCAGAGATGATGTGCAGGCGTCCCATTCTCCACAAGGCCGGCAACAGCATTGTGGGGCATCTGAAGGGTGGACCTTGGTTGGCTTGCCCCAACATTTTCCCACCAAACCTCTCACTCTGTCAGTGTTCCAGGAAGCCAACAGTGGCTCAGATACTGGCCTACTTTGAGCAGTGCCTCACCCAGAGGTGAGCAAGTTGAAGGTGGCATCCGGCAGCAGCTAAGCGAGGAGGCTTGCAGCAAAAGCCTGGACACCTGCGCTGCCATCTGTGCCCCTGACAAGAGCAGGTCACTCTAGTAGGTCCTAGCCATCACCACCAGCCAGCATTCATCACCTCAATCCCTTTTCTTCTGTTTCAACTGTCTTGTCTGCTCTCTACCATTCCCGCATCTGGATTTTTTTGCATTTGTGTAATATATAGTCTATTCATTCTTCTCTCTCTCTCTCACACACACACAGACACAGCCTCAAAGAATACAGGTGCCAACTGCTCTCCAGCAAAACTGTTGAGAGGAAGAGTTGCAGCAGAGGAAGGCACTGGTGAGCGTGGAGTAGATGGCAGGTGGCATGGGCGAAAGGGCCGAGAGAAGAGGAAGGCAAACGGGAGTGCTGTCGATGCGATGGTATGCCCTGCCCCTCCTGCCAAACAGAGAATTCTTCCAGACACCATTATACTGCCAATGTTTGGAACTGTCAACCTCCCCACCCCCCTCCACTGTCTCCTGCTGATGCTCAGCCTCCTCCTGTCTTTGGACAACTGACACAGAGCATGGGCAAGGCTCTGGTGGGAAACGGAGGAGCCGCGGAGATGGGAGGCCTACTCACCCACCAGCTCCAGCCTCCGCCACCCCCGACTATTACAATCCAAACACACAACCTCCGCCCAGGTGGCTCTCTATCCTCTTGGAGGCTCTTCTCAACAATGGTATGACTATGGACGAAGCTCCTCCATTCATGTTTCTGCCTGCCCCCAACCAGCCTTCCCAGCCAGTCCCCCCTTTTTCAATGGCGCCCCCCCCCACAAATTCACAGCAACAATAGTGAGAGCAGTTCTCGTTGTTCTTCTCTTCAATAGCAGACCATCTGCTCTCTATATCTTCTCCAGCTTACAGTCTCTCTCTGCTACTATATAATCCACATTCTTCCTGCCCTGTATTATCTTGTTTTCGCCTCATTCTATACTGGAATCCTGATGTAGTTTACATTAATTATTGTCATTTGAACTCTGTGCAGTTTTCCTCATAACTTTGCGCCACAAACCAACAATCTCACACAAGGAGAGGAGAAGGTAGTGAACAAAAATGGAGGAGGCGTAGAAGAAAAGGTGGCCAGCATCTATTGTTCCCCTGTCAGCTACCAGAGCAAAGCTATACTGGTACAAGCTGTGCACTGACTCCATCCTCACATTCCCTCTGCCTTTGTACACCATTAGTATGATGCAGAGAACCCCATTCAGCTCCACTTTCATCACCATAGACCGCCAATCTTTCGTCACTTTCACTCTCCACACTGAGCTCTGGGCATGGATGGCTTGGCAATCAGAGCTGCTGTGCCCTGGTTTGCTCTTTTTGACCTCCCAGTCTTCTTCTTTTTCTTCTACTGAGGACTCACCCAACAATCACACTCTATAATTTTTCAGAGCCAGAAATGCCTACGTTGGACTGGACATGGTCACTAAGCAGGTGGCGCGTTGTGAGCAAATTCTCCACGGCACTGGCCATCCATTCAGTAGATGCAATATTGCAATTATACAAAAGCTCAACATTGACCTTTCTGCCAGTCCACTCTTTCCATCGGACAGGGGCAGCGATTTCATGTCCTCTGGCTTTCGAGCTCATCTCAGTCACCTCAAATTTATGCAGTATCAGTTTATGCAGTTTATGCAGTTTTAATTTACTTGCATCTGCCACATGCATTTGATATCTTTGTTTTTGCTTTAATTTTCACTATTTTTCAGTGGGAAAAGAGCTGATGGTACATACTATTTTATGATTGCAGGAACTTTGCGTGGACTAGCAAATCGAATATGGGCTGCTCCAAGATCTGCCACCAGCAGCAATCAAAAGCCTACAATCCTTGAGGCCCTGCAACAAGCTGTTCAAATACACGTATCTTCCCTGGGCCAGTTCAAATACACAACTCTTCCCACGATCGCATCTGGATGCTGAGCTGACCTACCAGCTCTCTGTAGGCGCCTGCAAAAAGGACGGCAGGAAAGGCTGTGAAAGAGTTTACTTCTTTCCCTTTCTTTCATGGGCCCAGGAGGAGCTGGAGCAAAACATGGGCATGCTGGTGATTGGAGGCTGGAACAGCAAGGCCTTTGACCTATACATTCTTCATCACAAAGGTCTATATCTTGTGCTGAGGAGTTTATTTTGCCATGTTAGGCTTCTGAAGAAGGGGACAGCATTGCCACTGATAGACTGCTGGAGTCCAGAAGAAAAGGTGGGTTTTAGATTTATTGATTTACTCAGCTACGAATCCCCAATCAGTTTGGCCTCTCATTTAATGGCAAGCAAAAAGAATGTTCCAGATGGATGTCTCCTCAAAACCAGCATTCCCTACTTCAAAGCACACTGTGCTCTCAACTCCAATGGTGAGGCAGCCAACTACCAGTTCAGCTACAGATTACTATTTACCCATTTCCAAGAGCAATGTTCTTGTTGAGTGTAATGTTGCAGATGAGATGTATGGTTGTGTTTGCTTTGCTCTCATGCCCTACCCCCTCCTTCACTGCATCCATTCTCATTCCCACCAACCCAGCTGCCTCCGCACCTCCTGCAATTACTTCACACTTCTCTTCTTGCTAGGGAAAAAGGCAAAGAAAAAACCTCTGTCTATGCGCAACTGAGCTGTGGAGGAGAACAATACCTCTCTGTCCATCAGCTTCTGGAGCCTGTCAGCCGGAGAGTTCACCTTTGTCAGCAGCCAAAGTATCTTCAAGGACAACTGCAGCTCCCTTCTCTGGACCCCCAGCCACAGGTCTCCCACCCCTTTCATCACCTCTCAGCCTTTCTCCTTCAAGCACCTGCCTCTGCCGGGAGTCCCGCCTCTGATGGGATTGACCTTTGCCTCCTCTTCATTGACTCCAACTCCACTCATCCTCTCAACAGCCCCCTCTAAGGCTAGAGTCAGAATCATGACAAGGTCGAGAAGATGAGCTCCAAGCAGCCCGGCACCTCCATCATTGACATGCGGTGCCTCACTTGCTTTGGTCTTGTCTCCCAGGATCTGCCCATTAAGTCCTGTTCAGCCTGTGACACCAACAACCACCTTGCCTACCAGCTTCTGGTGCCAGGGTTACTTCTGCATTGCTGGCCTCTCCAACGCCTTCTTGCTCTCAGGAGCTGCTTCCAAGACCACCTACCACACTCTGGAAGCCCGCCACAACCTTGCCCACTCCGTTGCCACTGAGGAGTGGACAGACAGCAACAAGCCTTTCATCTTCCTCTGTCCACCATGCGAGCTGAGCATGGGACACACTCTTTGCCCTCTCCTCCTCCAGCTCAAGGACCAGCGCCTCCTCAAACACACAGCCTACCAGGACTACTCCTACACTGGCCCCTCCCACTTCCAGGACTAAACAGGGTTCCCCTTCCAACGTTCCAGTCTAGAACTACACAAAGAGCATCTCTGGGCGGAGCTGATGGGAGAGTGGGAGCCCGTCGCTGACCCTTCCTCATCCCCTCACCTTCCTCATCTCGTCGGCGGAATCCCAGAGTCCGAGTTCTGTCTCCAGCTGGCTGCGGCAGCAGCGGGACAGCTGGGGAATGCAGAGCAGGGGGAGGAGGAGGAGAACTTGGACGAGGAGGATGGCAACCATAGCGAGAACCATAGCGTTGTGCGCATTGCTCAGCTTCAGTGCAAGATCAATGCTGCCAAGGAAGCCCTTCTGGCTCAGGCCCTCTCCTCTCAGCAGCGCCAGAGCAAGCTCCAGGCCTCCTTGGACACCATCACCGCCAAATGCCTTGCCACCCAGAAGTCCCTGGAGGAGACCAAGCACCTCCATCAAGAGCAGACATCTCTCCTCCTCCAAGAGCAAGCTCTTCGTCAGCAGGCTGAGTCCACTTCTCACTCCATGCAGATGGAGGTGGAGCACTTGCAACACACAGTGGAAGGTGTGAAGAAGGAGATGCAAGTCCGCCTCAAGGCCCTACAGGGCCGGGCACTAAAAAACAGCCATTTTTTAATCAACCATAGCTCCTGTGTTATTTTTCATATTTTGATGAAAATTTGACACAATATGCGTCTTACATGTTCCTAAGTTGTGGTGTATTTTTGGGTCAAACAGATTTTCCTTTTTAGATTTATTACCGTCTTTGTATTGTGAGTCATACTACAACAGTTGACTGTAAAAAACTGAGGTTTTGTCATTTTGTGTCATTGAAAAATTAATGAGTTTTTGTCGTTTTATTATATTTTTAGAAACAATTGGTTTAGAATTAACAGTTTTATAGGTTAATACATCATTCTGTCTTTATATGACATGAAATGCCCAATCAAAACAGTAAAGTTTAGTTTAAGAATTTATAGGTTTTGCTTTGAAATGCTGACTCACAATACAGAAACGGTCATAATTCAAAAAGGGTAAATCCCTTTGACCCATAAATTCACCACAATTTAGGCGCATATTAGACGCATATTGTGACAAATTTTCATCAAAAAATATACAGTACATCTGCAGTTATAAATGGTTAAACAATATGGCTGTTTTTTAGTGCCCGGCCCTGTACAGGATGAGGGCGTCCAAGTTCAGCAGCAGTTCAAGGACTCCGAGGCCCACCTCTGCCGGGACCTGGAGCTCTCGCAGCATAACATCAACTCCATCACCTCCAATTTCCAGGAGAAGGCGCAAGCAGCGGACACCGCGGAGTTCCGCAACCTCTTTCTCACTCAGGAAGTGGGTTGCCTCAAGGAGTGTGTGCGGCAGGCAGAGGCAGAGCGAGAGGCCATCATCCACTCGTCACAATCCAATTGACCTTGCTGGGCCTCCTCCTTGCTTCCTCCCAACACTGTCTCCAACCCACCAGTCTTCATTGGGAGCTCCTCCAGCCTCACTCCAGCCTCCTCTTCTACTACTACAGCCAACTCTTCAGCACCTCCAGCCACCTCGTCCTCATCAGGGTTTGTGGCAAGCATGATGTTGATGGTGCTACTGACAGCACCCCTCACCTCTGACTCTGCCTACAGCAACCCGCCCACCTCTGCTGGGCTGCCACCTCTGCTTCGCATCCCACCTCTGCCGGGAATCCCACCTCTGCTGGGGCCATCCATACCTCTGCCTACCTGGACATGGCCTTCGGCAATGCAGGTAACTGTCATCAGTATCCCAAGCTCTGCTTCTTTGATGGCAACAACCTCATGGTCTTTGCATGTTGGTGGGAGTGGTGGTGCTACTACTTCAACCATGAGTCCATGCCAGCCCCAGACAAGCTGGAGCTCCTCCTCTCCTGTCTCAAGGGCCAGGCCCACACGAAGGTGGTCTGGTGCCAGTGGTACAAGGCAACAGACTACGAGGAGGCCAAGAAGGTGCTGCAGGAGACATACGGAGACCCGGCAGGCACAAAATGGGAGCTCATCCAGGCCCTGCATGACATTGTCCCCATCCACTCCTTCACCAACTGGGAACAGCTCTCCAGCCTTGCCGACTTCCTCTTTGCCACCACCAAGCTGCTGCGCTCCCTCAGCATCATCAAGCTGGACTCACACCTTCCTCTCATTGCGGCCAAGCAACCGCAGTACTACTGGTGGGACATTGTGATCCAGTGGCACTGCAAGAGCATCCTCACCAATCCCACCATCGACAAACTTGTGGTGATCCTGCAGACCAAGGCTTGCTTCTGCAGAGAGCTGGATGTCAACGCACCATCCTCTCCCATCTCCTCTGGCACCACCCTCCTTGGAGCTGGCCAGTCCTGCCCAGCAAAGTCTGGACCAAGATCCCCACCCCAGCCAACCTTGCACCAGAAATGCAAAAAGGGCTCCAGCAACCAGAAGGGCTCTGGCAACCAGAAGAGCTCAGACAACCAGCAGAAGAGGGCCCCAAACATGGACAAGCCAAAGCTCCAATGGGCAGACGGGAGTGCTGTCTTCTGCGCCTTCTGCAATGACAATCACTACCCCGGAGACTGCACCAAGTACTCCACTGCCCAGGCTTGCTTCTGCTGAGCCCAAAAGATCCCTCACTGCCTCAACTGCTGCCAACAGCGTCATAAGGCTGCAGACTCAGACTACCAGAACAAGGGCCAATGTCAGGAGTGCCAGGACCGACACCACACCACCCTCCACTCTGCCCTCACCGCAGCCCTCAGCAATGCCTGCGCCGTCCTTGCAGCACAGTCCAACCACAACCTACCCTACACTCTCCATGCCTTCTGCACTCTCACAGCCTACAACCCAAATGGCGGAGAAGGGGAGCGGGTGGAGCTGCTGGTGGAGCTGACGGCTCATCCTTCACCTGAATTACCAGAGACTGCCCTTTGCAGCTGGTTCTACGCACCTATGGCTCTGCTCATGTCTCAGCTCAGCATCAACTACAGCAAGCACATCACCGGCCCCAAGGCCACTGCCGTCAACATCACCTCCAGCCTCTCCTGCTATCTCACACCCTATGGCAACATTCTCAAGGGACGGGTGGATCAGCGCTTCCTCTCCAAGGCCTTCTCCCCTCCTACACAAGCCTTCCTCTTCTCCTACAGACAAGTCTTGCGGATGGAGGACGGATGCTTCATGGCCATGCACTATGGCAAGTTTGACAAGTTTGCCAGCGAGGGCATCATCAAGTCCATTGTCTCTACTCAATCACCTCCTCTCCTCCACTACATCCCCCACAGGCTGGTGTTCAAGCACAGGGTGGAGTTCACAAAGTGCTGACCTGTCCTGGACTGCTCCACCACGACGACCAAGGGCTTCAGCCTCAACGACTACCTCCGCATGGGCAACAATTGCATATCCAAACTGTTTGGCCTGCAGTGCAAGTTTGGGGCAGGCAAGCACATCTTCATCCCCAATGTCTCCGCTGCCTTCTATGGCATTGCCATTTGCCCCAAGCACCAGGACCTCCTCTGCATCCTTCTGCTCCAAGATCACCACAAGCCTCTCTCCAGCCACAACCTGGACATATACAAGTATGCTCGCCTGGTGATAGGGGCCAGTCCCAGCCCCAACCTCCTCCTTTCCTGCCTCAAGTGCCTTGGCAATGATGCCGCAGAGTCTGGAGTGGACCACAGACTATGCCCCAAGGAGCTGCAGAGCCTCGCTAACAGCTTCTACATTGACAATGGCATCTTCGCCTTCACCAATGCAGCGGACATCCTCACCAAGCCCAAGGCCCTCTAATCCCTCATCCTGTCCAACTACTACTCCTGACCCGACTTCCTACGCCTGCCACTCTCACATTGGCCCTCTTGGACCCCACCTTCCTTCACTCCAGAAGAGGAGGAGAGCCGACTGGGGGAGAAGAAGACAAAGCTGGTGGCTACGGCATTGGGAGTGAAGGGGACAGGAAGAGATGGACTGGAATGCCAGATCCTCAACTCCTCCAACAACCTTGACAAGGTCCTCTGCACCTACACTCTGCTTCTGCACCTTCAGCGATGATAGAAGAGAGGACGAGGTGAAGGAGTGTCCTATTCTCAGAAGATGGAGGCTCTGCACACCCTCACTCGCAAGACTCAGCTCTGCTTCTATCCCACCCTCTACTTCAACCTACAGCACAAGGGACACTCCAAGGAGAAAATCTGCAAGCAGCTCTCTGTCTTCCTCTCCGATGATGGTGTGCTGCGAGTGGGAACGTGGATGTCAGAGGAGTCCCTGGCCCTCCTGCCTGGCTCCTCTCGCCTTGCCCTCCTACTGGTCCTCCAAGCCCACCGTCAGCTGCTCCATGCTGGCCCCGCACAAGTTCTGGCTCAAGTTTGTCTCCAGCACTGGCCTACACAAGGACTGCCTGGAGTGAAGAGAGCACTGCGAGGCTGCGGGAACTGCACCTGAGTGGCACGACATGCTCTCAACCGGCCTCCGCCTGGACTCCTCCCGCGACAGCATCTCCAGCCTCACCTACTTCCTTTCCATCACCTCCTCCTCGACCAGCTGGGCCCCATCTACCCCCAAGAGATGGGCTGCAGTCTTCAGATGCTGCATCTCCCAAGGCCTGCACCTGGAAGTCCTGGAGAACTACAGCATGGCAGCCATGGTCAGATGGGGAGATGAAAGGCTGAAGGAAGGCTCTGGACAGCGGGGAGTGGAATCGTGGCGATATGGGCGGCAGAGTTTGGGAGCAGCGCCGGTTGATGGGAGAGAGTCTTCATCATCTTCCCGTCTATCAAGCCCCTCGGCTCTACAACTCAAAGCGCCTAAACACCCCCACCCGCCAGCAGGAGCGCATGTCGCGGCAGAACAGCTCCAATCAGAGCAGTGCCCAACTGCCCAATGCGAGCAGTCTCTCCTAGCCCCAAGAAGGTGGCCGACCAGTCCAGCAAGCTGCTGCAATCATTTCCGTTCCCTCATTCCCTCTTAGAAGAGAGGATTTATAAAGAAATGGGATAAGGCACTGGGGGAGGCGGATTTGTTTGACGACTGAACCATACCCTTCGAGGGCCTGGATGTTGTCCGACGGAATGCCCTCCTCTCCAACCCGCTCGCCACCTTCCGCGCCACCATCTACAAAGTTCTCTTTTGTCTCAGCCATATAGGGCCTTTGTTTAGACGTCAGATTGATGAAGTTTGATTTCTCCAATTTGTCAAACTAAGCCTTCCATGAGATTCAGCATAAAATTCTACCCAAAAATTTCAATTAGTTGAATTCTCAGTGCAACTCACTTTGGAGTGCAAAATATGGAATTTGTTGTAGAAAAATACTGAACCAAGAATTCAGACAACTTTTTCGCTTGGCTCCAACCGCCAATCTGATCGCCACTAGATTCGGCGGGAAATTTTGCACAAGGCCACCAATTTCCTGCAGCCTTTGAGAGGCTAATTTGACTGAGAAATGGTAGTTCGTTTGCAGATGTCATCAAGGTCCACTTTGCTGATGGACGCAAGAAGAGACCTACGATGGAGGTCACTCCTCAGCCCCGCCAACCCTCTCCCATGCCACAGATTGGATCCAACCTTCAAACTCCTACTCGCCTTTGAGTTTGGGATGATAGGAGGAGGAAGGCCCCCTGTACGCAGAGTTGGGGCGAATGGAGGTGCTGAAGAGTTGGCTGTTCATAGTAGAAGAGGAGGCTGGAGTGAGGCTGGAGGAGCTCCCAATGAAGACTGGTGGGTTGGAGACAGTGTTGGGAGGAAGCAAGGAGGAGGCCCAGCAAGGTCAATTGGATTGTGACGAGTGGATGATGGTCTCTCGCTCTGCCTCTGCCTGCCGCACACACTCCTTGAGGCAACCCACTTCCTGAGTGAGAAAGAGGTTGCGGAACTCCGCGGTGTCCGCTGCTTGCGCCTTCTCCTGGAAAGTGGAGGTGATGGAGTTGGTGTTATGCTGCGAGAGCTCCAGGTCCCGGCAGAGGTGGGCCTCGGAGTCCTTGAACTGCTGCTGAACTTGGACGCCCTCATCCTGTACAGGGCCGGGCACTAAAAAACAGCCATATTGTTTAACCATTTATAACTGCAGATGTACTGTATATTTTTTGATGAAAATTTGTCACAATATGCGTCTAATATGCGCCTAAATTGTGGTGAATTTATGGGTCAAAGGGATTTACCCTTTTTGAATTATGACCGTTTCTGAGCAATACATTGCTGTTTGTTCTTGGTTCGGTTCATATTGCTCCTATGCTA
>JASANA010007150.1:0-11435 GCA_030248095.1 Ptycholaimellus sp. GST1_10
TTATGTACGTGTACTTCGTTCAGTTACGTATTGCTGCTACAGACAACAAAATGCATAGCCAGCATATATATATATATTTTATTCTCATCTTGACAAACTTTTTTCCTGAAAGGTAATAAAATTTTAGGAAGATCTGGCTGGGTGTAACCGGTCCCCTTGCATTTGAAACATTACTTTTTTTGGGTAGGATTTTGAAAATTTGGACCAATTTTTTTTCCTGAAAGGTAATATTATTTTAGGTAGATCTGGAGGGGTAGACCTGGAATTTGAACTTGAAACATTACTTTTTGGGTAGAAAGTTTGAAAAATGGTGTATCCTGAGAAAAGGCCAATTCTTAACGGACAAAAATATGTCATTCTCAAAACCATTCATGTTGCGGAGGGACCCCCGCCGCGCGCCGCCCCACCCGATTTTACCAACCAACTCCATTTTGACAAAATTTTCGGAAAATTGAAAGTCAAAAAAATGCAATAAAATCAACCAACTACAACTTTGGAGTTAAATTTAGGGACCGGTGGGGGGCGGGGTGGGTAAAAACAACAATTGCGGGGTGGGTCCCATTTTTAAATAGGACATGTATGGTTAAAACTAAAGTTACAGCAGGCATGTATGCCGCGCAAAAACGGACGCATCGGTACAAATGCGTTGATTATAATATGGCATAATTAATGAGAAAAGAATTCGTTCAGTTAAGCGTGAGATGTTGTGTCAGGGTTTGCAGTTGCATAATGATCTTGGCATGATGTGTAAACTGTGATATACGCTTGATTTCTCTACTGCAATAATACTTACCGGTTCTGTTGTCTAAATTTTTTAAGCAGGATTGTAGCACTGATTGTTAAGCAGTATGCCCATTCAAGTAAAAAGCATGTCAGCCAAAAGGGAAGGGGTAAAAAAGGCCAACTGACAGAAAGGGGAGGTAAAGTGGATCGGAGAAGCCATTCAATTCCGTCATATCTGATTTTATCTCACTATGTAGTGATAGACAACATATGTTTGCTCCATGGACACAGGGTGAAATTTAACTTGTGAGTGATACAGACACAACAATATTTGACCCCATCATGCTGTTAACAGAATAAATCAAATGAATTATATCCAACGTTGAAAAAATACAAGAAACAAACAAGAAATAAACTGATTTTTGACCGCAGAGTGGCCCGAAAGGTTTAATTTTACCCGAGGGGCCGCTCCAAGGACCCTAGGGGTTACTACACTTTTGTCCTCATATAAATATATATAGCAATTAAAGTACAACATTCATGAAAATACACGATTGTGAAAACAATTATGGCAAATTTTCATTTAACTCATTAATATTTTGGCTATCTTTTCCAATTTTTAAATAAAAGAATGTGGAACATAAGGCTTCAGTGCCAACCCTACACCTTTCATTTAATAAAGCCCAAAATTACCTGCTCGTGGATTGGTTTATTAAAGTAGGTTATGGGTTGAGGACCAAGAACATACGCAGTGTCGTTTATGCGCATTGTGCAGACAGGTACTTGAAACTTAATCATTATACTTGAATCAGTGTACATAACTGCAGATCCAAATTGACCAATGGGCCATATTTGCAGCTGGCTCTACACTGAATAAACTGAAGAACTAACTATAATTGCACTATTATTCCCATATTGCAGCAGGCACCGCTCCAAGCTCTTGCATTTTGCAGTTTTTATCACGATTAAAAATAACAAAACATATCTAGGTTCTATATAAATCGCCCAGTTTTTGACCGCGAAGCGGCCTCAAAGGGCCCGCTTCGCGGTCTATACACATGGCTAACTTTGTGCTGGGAACGGCCGAATTCTCAACGGATTTTAGCATACTTTTTTTTCTGGAAAAGTATTGTCCGGCGTTACAATTTTGGAGGGGGGAACCAGTCCCCGACCAGTTGAAAAATTACTTTTTTGGGTAGAAGCAATTTTTCTCCAAAAAGGTACATATTGCTCTTTAGCGAATGGAGGGTTGAGAATTGAACAGATCACTTGAGTTTTTTGTTCACAATTCATATTTAACGGTTCCCACTATGTGCTTACTTTTGAAATCAGTTGAGACACCACAGACTTTTCCTTTTGAGTGGAGAATTGTCATGTTGAGCGGCTGAAAATTGCACACAAGACTTGTTTTTTCGTTCACAATTCATAACTGCTGATTCTAAATATGTGCTTACTTTTGAATTTGGTTGAGAAACCACAGACTTTTCCTTTTGAGTGAAGAATTGTCATGTTGAATGGCTGAAAATTGCACACAAGACTTGAGTTATTTTGTTCACAATTCATAACTGCTGATTCTAAATATGTGCTTACTTTTGAATTTGGTTGAGAATGCTCCCTCGCGCCAGCCCAATTTGCGCTTCGCGGTCACCTATTGCGCTTTGCGCCATTATACTTGTTTAAAATAGATTTATGACCTTGAAGCAGTGACCGGGAAGATTTTGACATACTTCTTTTCTGGAAAGCTAATTTTTGCTGTTACAAATCTGGCAAGTATATGTGGGTTTTCACTGATATTTAAAAACAGGAAAGTCTCCTTGTCCATTTCAAGCGTGATTCGGACAGTGTCTCTTCCTTGGCCCAGACTCTTCTTCCTCATTCCTCTCGCTCTCAGCATATTCTGCTCCATTCACCAAGACGGTGCTTTTCCGAGGGTAGCCATCTTTGGTCACAAATGGCAAGTTGACGTTTCCCATGAGGAACAAGCCAAATGGGCTGGGGAAGATGAAGAGGCCCGGATGAAGCGCGAAGCTTCTGGGTGTGGTGCTGGTGATGACAAAGGATGTGATGTCCTGTCCGAACAAGATGTTGACATGCATCTTGTGCTTTGTCCATTTTGGTTGCATATTTAGCAACTCGGGATGTCAGTGGTGGATTCTGCTCCAGTCGTCCTCGCAGAGTGGAGGTTTGAGTATGAGGGGAGGACAGATCCTGCCATCCGGCGCCCAGGCATCCATGCTAAATTCAAACCCACTGGGCATTAGGACGTTGAGCCTCACCTTCCGCATCCTGATCCTGCACTGATCTCGGAGTCCGAAGTTTCCAGTGCTGATTCTTTTCACCTCTAGTGTTTCCAGTGCCAGTCGTTTGGCGACGTGGTTGGAGATGATGGTCATCTGGGATCCTGAGTCGAGTATACATGCTATGTCAGCTTCCCTCGTCCAGTCATCGGAGTGAAGTCATGCCTGGAATGTGAGCATGATGGGGTTGGTCTTGAGGCTTCTCCGTCTGGGTGAGTCAGAGCTTCACCAAGGTTGTGTAGATCTTGAGTGTCGATCCCATCCCTCGCTTTCGTCACCTCTTGGCATACTTCGGTTGTCTCCTTGACTCATGCTTGGTCATCCGGATCTTCCCAGGATCTTCTGTTCCATTGTCCTATGCCCGTGACACGATGTGGAACTCGTCCTAGGTTGGGGGAGTGGCTTCAAGAACGAAGGGTGAGGGTGTCAAGGATGACTGGCGAGGTGCTCTGCCGCCGGGTGTGGCTGTAGCACTGAGTGTCTTGGCAGAAACTGCTTTGGGTACTGCGTCGGATCCTACTTCCCTGCTGGCGGCACAGGGAGGGGCTTTCCATACATCATTGCGGGCAGTAGGGGCAGTTGTGGGCTCCATCATAGTTGTGATAGTTAGCGTTGCTACAGTCCATCCCAGTGAGCAGTGCGTTGGGATAGGAGCCTGGCGGCTGATGGTCAGGGTTGGCTCGTCCTCCATTAGTCGGTGTGTAGGTCGATGTGGCGCCTGGGTTCCTTCTTATCTCGTCCAGTCCCTGCCATGGAGCTACGACTTATAATCCTGGAGGTAAGGTCACCGGAGGGCGGAGGATTTGTCTTGCTTGGCCGTTGACGTCCCTCTGTCCTGGCCAGGTCATTTGGGGTTTAAAGAGTCTGGGTGGGACGTTTGAATTTTCCCATTCTGGCTCCTCGTCTTGGGTCTTGTTCATGTTAGCGTGTGTTGTTGATCTTCCCAGGTGTTCCGGAAGGATCAGGACGTGGGAATCCAATCTGGCTTCGGGGGCCTGCTGGTTTTGTTCCATCCGGGGTGCCACTGAACGTGGCCATGATATCGGTTCCCATGCTGCTCTTTCTGCGGGTCGCACAGAGCCCAATGCCAGTGGTTGTTCTGAGTGTCTTCCCCATCCTGGTCGGAAGCCAGCCACACTGCGATCAGGGTAGGACAGAGGCATGTCGGTGAAATCGGTGAGTAGGAAGTCTGCCATGACTTCCTTGGAGGATGGGTGTGGGGGGCGCGGAGGCGCCAGAATGTAGATGTCGTGGGCAAAGCCCACCGCCATGTCTTCTCGGAAGAGCAGAGGTCTCTGTTGGCTGACCACTCTGTGATGGTCTGCCAGGATGCTTCGATAGTCGGGGCGTGGTCCTGAGGGTCGAGGGGCGTGGTGCAGATCAGGTAGTCTAGTCCGCCAGAATGGGTCCTGTGCTCGTCCTCTTGGGCTCATTCCTCGAGGTTCAGTCATGGCCATTGCAAACATTGGGAGTGCGCATCTTTGTGGTTCACTGATGTTGAGTGCATCTGTCCCAGAAGCTGGCGTCCCACTGGCCCGTTTGGCTGTCTGTCATCGAGATGAGCATTGGCGTTTGTCTCACTTGCAACGGCCTCTTGTTTGGCGATCAACTCAGTGAAGGCACCTGGGCATAGGCATTCCATGAGTGTCTGGGTCACCATCGTCTCTCCCTCATAGTGTGGAGGCATGGGATCCACTCTCGGGCAGACCAGAGCCATTTGGTAGGAGGGTGGGCTGGGCGTCTGTTGAGGCAGGTGATGTAGCATGCTGGCGACTGAGTTGCCAGGTTCCGCCACTAAAAATGGGGAACTATACTGCTGGAAGGCGCGTCGTAGGTTGTCTGGGATCCTGGGTTGGGCTTGGGGGTGCTGGGGAAGGGAAGAAGTCCGTCTTGGGGGGGGGGATACTTGGGATGTGGGAGGAAGGCCCTGGGTGTGTGGTTGTGTGCCACGATATGTGGGGGTGGGTGTACTATGACTGGATTTCCGTCGCTGTTCGGATGGAGGAAAGCTCTTGGGGTGGACTGAGCTCTGAGTGGCTGTGCTTCTACGTTTTCTTCATAGTTTGGGGATCGTTGTGGGAATGTGAGGGTGCTGACCAGCCCCATGCTGTATCCTGGGGTTGGTAGTCCCATTACAGGGTGGATGTTGGGAACCACTTCTCCTTCTACTGCCCCGGAGTCGACTGTAGACTGGTAGCCTAGCGACAGCAGGTTCCCCATCATGTACATGGCTCCAGGCATCTGAAGATGGAGCCATGGCTGTCGTAGGTTCACCATCAGTGATTGGTGGGGCTGGACTTGGGGGAGTCCTTGCAGAAGGGTGAGGTCTTGTTGTAGGTGTGATGGATGTAGCACTTGTTGGTTCTGGGTTGACCTCGTGTGGGAAGGGTGGGGCGGGTATTGTCCACCCTCCCCCGGCCAGCTGTTTGTTGGAGGAACGAAGCCTGTGATGCTGTTGGCGGCTGCCGTTGCCTCTGCGGTTGCCTGTAGTTGACGCCGGGTGAACAGTAGCCATTGATGGTGTCGTTGGAGCTCCGGACATTGTGGGTCGCCTGGGGAGAGGTGGTCCAGTTGAGCCTCCACCAGAGCGATGACTTGTGATGCGTGGTTCCAGTTGGTGTATGCCTGACGCATGGGTGCCAGTGGGTTGGGCCATGGCTGGTCGTTGATGTTGCTTTCCATTGGAAGGCCATCCATTGCAGCGATGGGCGTCCCATTGCTGGTGTTGGAGCCTGTGTCCATACGAGGGGGTTCACCCGCGTGGTTGATCATGATGGCTTACGGTGGAGTACGACCTCCATGGTAGCCCAGTAGAGTGCAGGTTTCTTGGTAAAGAACGTGGCAAGTGGCAAGAAACTGCTTCTTGTGTTCGCCGTTCTCCTCGCAGGCGAGTAGGGTCTCTAGCTTTGTCGGGTGGAAGACTCCTTGTGCGACAAGTTGCCTTGAACACCAAGGCCTTGAACACCAAGACGCGCTGCTGGTGTGGGTGCATGCTGGGCACTGATAGGAGGCGGAGCTCATGTCCATCAATTGGTGGCAGATGGTCACGACTAGTTTGGTGTCCTTCAAACCCAGGATCAGGCCCAGTTCTTCCTGAGTGCAGGTCAGACACTGACCTTGTCCACATTGGTCGCAGGTGAGCTTGTCGACCAGGTCAAAGGTGTTTTGGCATCGGTAGCACTGGGAGACAGAGCTGGGCAAGGCGATGGACATATCGATTTCCCGTTGCTCTGGCATATCTTGCGCATCCAGTGACGCTTCTAGCCAGTGATTACTTTCAGCTACAACAAGCCACTACCTTAGTTTGTCTTGTCAACGTGTTGATGTGTCGTGAGCCGCGAGTTCTCCAATAGGGAGTATCAGTCATAGTTGAAATTTGATCTCATTGCCGCATGCATGAGAACTGGAGGCCGAGCGGAGAATGGTGAGAATTGGCTGTTCACGACATCGGCTATTCAGTTCCTGTTTGAGTTGAGGCTGTTCCGGTTACAGTGTCGTGCGACTGTTGACACTCTTTTGGCATGTTTCTCCCGATCTGGTCCTCCCATGTTGCGTGTCAGTTGCTAGTTAGGCAGTGCTTTCTCTTCCAGTTTCCATTGTTTTTCTTTGAAGCACTGGTAGCGGCAAGAGTAGAAGAGCCAGAGAGAGGGGGAGAGAGAGAAAGAGAGAGAGAAAGAGGCGCGTAGACCACGGAGGTAAAGCACAAGATAGATCAGAGTAGGGTGCAGGGACAAGGGAAGGACAAGATGGGTCCAGAGTGTCTGCTCTAATCCCTGGGCCGATGGTCGACGTCATGCGTCAGTGGTCGTTTGCCTTCCATTCCTCTTCTCCTGGTCGTCGAGAGAAGACATAGTGGTAGTAGTCCTTGGGAAGGATGAATTGCTGGACAAAGAGGTCCTTCGGCTGTTCGCGGTGTTCTTGTCAGAAGACATGCATCATCTTGTTGAGAGGGATAAGTTGATTCAGTTCCAGAGTGAAGGGGAGCTTCACTGCCATCATCGATCTCGCAATTCGCACCAGTCTAGCTCCTCCAAAGCGGTGGCGTCGGGGTCTTGGGTCCATGTCCCATTCGGCTCTGCAGCCAAATGGGTCGACGTAGCAGAGGCGGAAGGTCCTGATGTTGGTTGGCAGGAGTCCCCTCTTAGCCATAGGGAATCCGTCCTCCAATGGGGAGCTGTCGGGTAGGCAACTAGCATAGGGTCCTGAAGGTGGAGTGGTCCGTCTTGAAGTGGGTGCCGGAGGTGAGTTGTGAGAGCAGAGTAAGGTGTTCGTCTCTTCTCTCCTTCTCCCAACTGACGTCATAGAGTCCCAGAGCCTTCAGGTTGGGTAGGCTTCGCAGGATCCTCTGCACTTCCGTGAATTTAGCCCGGAAGCTGCAGTGTAGACACAGCTTGGACACCGTGAGGGGAAGCTCAGTGAGGCTCCTGGTCAGTTGAGCTGTCTCCAGGTTCGGTGCCAAAGTGGGCAGTTCCTTGTGCAGGTCGCACAGTTCCAGTAGCCGCAACCTCTTGAGCGGGTGGCAACCGGAGGCTGGTAGGATGCCGGATAGACATTGGACTCGGAGTTCCTCCAGGTCAGGTGGGAGCATGTCCCAGAGGGAAGGTCCTGAGTCCGGCATGAGCACCCAAGGAAGTTCGAGGGAGATCAGGTTCGGTGTCAGTTCTCTCAGATTTAGAGTGCCTATCTTGTCCATCTTCGCGAACTCCAATTGTTCCAGTTGGGGGAGGGGGGTGCTCCAGCCTCCAGCAAAGAAGTAGTTTCGGTCAGAGCTGACTCAAAGACAGAGTTTATTGAGCTGTAGTAGATTCTTGAAGTGATGCCACTGTTCTGGGGCTGGCACCAATCCTTGGCCTCCATGGAAATGCACTTCCTCCAGGTTGGGTGCTAGGTGTTCCAAGGTGAGCACTGATAGCTCGGAGCATTGGAATAATTTGAGGTTGGGTTTCGGAAGTCCTCCCAGCAACCCGTGCCAGTACGAAAGGTGATTGATGGTGTCTGGGAGAGCGTTCCAGATCCTAGGCTTCATTGTTCGAACCCTGAACTCTTCCAAGGCTTCAGCGGTTTGGAAGAAGGTTTGGAGGTGTCGGAAGAAGCTCTTGGCACTGGTAAGTCGATCGCTGACATCGAGTGCTCGCAATGTCTTGGCCAGTGATGGCAGCATTATCATCTCTCTCTTGGTGATGTCTTGGAAGCAGACATAAGGAAGACAGTGTCTTTGGGTTTTGGTGTCTTCTCAGGTCCCAGACTCTCATTTAGATGATCGAGGGCCCACTACTCTCTGGAGGTTCAGCGTTCCCATGAACATGTGATGGGGGACGTGAAGTCGGCAGAGGGAGCCGCGGGAGAGGCTGCAGAGGATGCGCTGGCCAATCGGTTCTGCCTTGAGGACTCTCCACAGGCAACTCCAGGTGTCCTCACTCTTTACCTCTCCTATTTCTTCCTCCCTTGTTTCCTCTGTGTCTTCCTCTTCTTCCATCTTCCTGGTTATTGGTGTCATTCTACACCCTAATCCTCTCATAACAGCCATTCTCCTGGGGGTGTAGTTGAAGTATGGGTCGGGGAAGAGGACATGGTCCTGTGAACGGGTGGTATTGGGTGATGAAAGGAGTGCTTTCATTATGGGCGGTGGAGTGGGTGGTCTCGGAGTGTGCCAGTCGCCTCCGATTGGCTGCCGCCGATTCATTGCAGACATATTTCTCTCTTAGAAATATGACCAGGGCCGATGACTGTGTAGTAGGCTGGGGTCGGGAGGCTAGGCTGCTTGAAGGAGTGTCCCCGCATCTAGGGGCAGTGGAGGTCAGAGGTGGGGCTAGAGCTGGGGCTCCGGGCTAGACTCAGAGGGGATACTGAGGCTGGGCCTGAGTGAGGTGGGCTGATGAGGGGGCTTGGTTGGGCGAGTGACTGAGGCTGGAGGAGGAGCTGGTTGGGTACCTCCGATCCTCCCCCCACACCAGGGGTGGGGCCATAGTGGAGGGATGGTGATGATAGTGTGGAGAAGTGGGGGAAGAGTTTCCAAGCTCCTGTGGGTGGAGGCCAAAGCCGGCTGGGTGGAGGCCTGTCTCTCTGGAGCAGTGGTGGAAAAACTTTGGCTTCATTTGTCACCATTAGGCATCTAAAGAAAGCCCCCTGCGCAGGCAGCTGGTGTGTGTGTAGAAGAAGGCTGTGTAAAGCTGACCAATGGGGTAATTAAGCGGGGGAATGGGGATCGTTAAATGATCCAGGCGGTGAGGCGGTGAGGTGATTAGAGCTGACAAATGAGAGCCAGTGTTTGTGGAGGCCGCTTTTTGCAAGGGGCGCAAAGATGTGCAGCTCTTTCGACTCCGACAGCCTCGCTCGCGAGCAGCGCTTCCATCGCGCAGCAGCCCGCACCGCTCCCGCCCCCCCCCCGCCCCCCCCCCCCCCCGCCCCCCCCACCCCCACCACCCAAAAAGAAACTTTGCAGTTAATTTTTTGATGCCCCAGTAGCGATGTCAGTTCTTATCTTGATTGGTCCGTAAAGATTGTTTGGTTCTAATGCTAAAGCAGTTAAGGTATGATCCATTTCCTCGGTTTTCTTTGCTCTTGCATCCAATAAAGGTGTTCTATGTGGTGCATTACAGCGGGAACGTAGCGAGGATCTCTTTAGTCGTCACCGAGCAGGGAAAAGAGGAGGAGGACAGGGGCAGGTTTATAGACAGAATGAATCTCGGCACCTCTCCGCCCGCCTCATCGACTCAAGGTCAACGAAACTGGCTTGGGAAACACCACAGCGCACCCGCGGGCGGCCAAGAAGAGGTGGAAAGGAATCACACCAATATATCAGGCAGGTGGAAGAATGGGACCTCGGAACTAAGCTACAAGCAGTACGACACTACTAGGGAGGGGGAAATCATCGCCTGCTCGGGATAGTAGCGTGATGGCTATAGCCCGTCGTAGGTGAGTACGAGCAGGATCCGGCATCGCCTTCGGTCGTTAGAGCAGTGTGGGTAGAGGAGGAAGCAGAAGTCGCTCATGCAGGAGTCGGTGGTAGATGAGGTGGCAACTGCTGCAGAGGCGGAACTATCGTCTAAGCTTGCAGTTGCAAACGCTATTGCATAGACGACAGATCGTCCGGGTTAGAGCGTAGAGGTGGAGGTGGGCGGTGCCACATGTCCCTCTTATCATGAAACTAGCTTGGGCTCTAAGGCGATGAAATTAATTTTGAAACTCTTATCATGAAATTATACTTACAAAATTTTGAACCTCTAAAGAGCTAAGAGAGCCCAGAAAATTTTCACAATTGTAATTATGTAATTTTTTTGGCAGGTTAAAGTACACGTATAGCATGAAAAACTTTAAATAATTCAAACAAATGATGTTGGTAGCAAAAACAAAAAGCTGGGAAAACTAATAAAATTCTTTTTTCAAATAATATATTTTCATTGCAACATATTTTCATTATTTTTCTCAATATTAACCAATGTTTAGTTTTTATTTTAATCTCTATCTAAACATTCATCCTAAGGTGGCCAAAATTTTCTGGGCTCTCTTAGCTCTTTAGAGGTTCAAAATTCTGTAAGTATAATTTCATGATAAGAGTTTCAAAATTTATTTCATCGCCTTAGCGCCCAAGCTAGTTTCATGATAAGATGAATCAAATAAATTTCATTACCTTGATGCCCAAGCTACCTTGATTGCAAGCATTATAAAGATACCAGCTAAGAGAGAAAAGACACTGAAGCGGAGATTCACATTTTCAGTAATAGTCGTTATCTGGAACTTGAAAATGATAAGAACATGGAAATTACTATAATCACAGATATATCCAGTTGTGCGGCATCATTTGGCAGGTTTTCTGCTATGTTTGAAATTGGTTTTTACATTTTTGTGTAGAATACCAACATCAATCTGGATAAACGGAAACACCTTTTTTCCTATGTTATAGCATATACAATGTTAAATCATAGGAAAATGGGAATTACAAATTCTTCAAATTCAAGAACATGATGGGCAAACAAATGTCACAGCGATGTGGAAGGGATCTAAGAGGAATGCCCAAAAATCCAATTTTGAAGCAAAACTATATTTTGCCCAATTTTTGCCTGCTATAACAAAGGACTATTTTAATTATTACCATCAAACATTGCCATGAAGTCCTAACAGGACAGCCCTCTGGATCAAAACTAAATGACTTTTCTGAACCAACATTTAACTCAAATTTCAAAAATCACAGTCATGGGGGGCGTAGTACCTGTACCCGAAGGCCGGAAAAGCTCTGGCATCTTGCTCGAAGCGGTGGGCTGCAAAGGCTTGTTTTAGGTGTAACCCTATTTTTCATCCATCATTCGACATATATTTATCGTTTAACAATTTTATTGGGATTCGAACTGATGGACTTTCAAAGTAAGTCATAAGATACACCAGCAATACGTAACTGAACGAAGTACGTTAGACATA
>JASANA010007156.1:0-12208 GCA_030248095.1 Ptycholaimellus sp. GST1_10
ACCTAGGGTTCAACCTACCAGTCTTCCAATCAATTCTTTTTTTTTTCGGGGGCTCAGATTTTATTCTGAGAGAAAAGATGAGGTTTCAAAGCACACATCAAACGAGAAGAGAAGTGAAGAAAGCGTTAGGCAGATCAGTGAAGCAACTGTGGGTCATTTCATCGCATTCTCAATCACAGTCACCCCGCCAAGCCCGCCCTCGCCAGGTTCCGAGCCGCCGCAGTGAAGCCTCCCCTCCGACCCCCAGCGATCTCTTCTGAAATCCGGTGACAGGAAACCATGCAAAAACTCGATCACCCATTCATAACTAGGGCGCTGTCGCGCCCTAGGATGTTTAAACAACGAAAAATATGGGCAACGAATTTCTCAATAGAATTCAATAGATCTGCGCAGGCTAAATTATTAGATCATTATTTCTGCGCAGGTTTGCATTCTTATTTACCTAATCGCGTCACGTTTTTTTTGGTTAAAACGTTTAAAAAGTTTCAACACAGCTGAAATTTTGAGCTCAACTTAAACTGAGTTAAAATTTTATATGATGCTACAGACAGTAGTAGCTTAAATCAGGCCGCACACCTATTGGCGATAACCCATTGGGCTGGCGCGAGGGAGCATAGCGACCGTCAGCGCCCAGCCCCTCTTTTCGACCCAGGGGTATGTTTTGAGGGTTATTGCTAGATCTTAAATTTGATAAGGCTGCTGCTCGTCACAGAAAGCTCCAATCGCTCTAATTTTTTCACCATTGGAAAGAGCAACATCAAATTGACTATAGTTTATCTTTTGAGTTTTGCACAAAACGTTTTATTTTAGGGTGAAAAAAACAAAAAACCATATGTCCGAACTCCTTCTTCTTCTTCTCCTTCTCCTTCTCCGCATCTATTCAATGGACGATAGTAGGTATTCATTTCTTCCCCCACCCCCCTTCCCCGGGGCCCTGGGCCTCATGTATTTAGCTCTTCAATTAATCTATGAAGTCATGTGCACCAATGGTGTAGTGGTGCAAGCGATTGGACAGATGAGAGAAATTGGAAGGTTCGATTCCTTGTCAGGCATTTGCTTTTATTTTTGTGTATTAAAATTGGGAAAACAACTGGTACCATTGCCAGGCCAAAAATAAAACTATTTTTTTTCCCAAAAATCGATTGGCCTAAGTATAAGTCAAGAATATTTCTCAAAAAATAAGCTTCCAATAAGATTGCAATTTATTTTTCAATTTTAAATATTTTTTTCGTATATTTTTTGAACAAGTTTTTTAATTTATTATTATTTCTGTATCGAATAAAATATAAGTTAAATATATAACTAACAATAAAAAATTAGTATTAATACATTTTATACTATATCTGGTACCATCGGCAGGCCAAATGTGGGCCTCTTTTCTCCAAAATTTGGAATTGCTTCGAGTAAAAAGTCAAGGAAATACAATTTCTACTAGTGGAATCTGCTGCTTGGTCAGTTGCATTTTGTTTTTGGCACGCAGTTCAGTGTCTCTTTCCATGTGCGCCCAAAAACAAAATGCAGATGACGCAGCAGATTCCACTAGTAGAAATTGTATTTCCTTGACTTTTTACTCGAGGCAATTCCAAATTTTGGAGAAAAGAGGCCCACATTTGGCCTGCCGATGGTACCAGATATTTCTCCCACTTTTAATATAGTATAAAATGTAAAAATACAAATTTGAAATTGTTGGCTATATATTTAGTTAAGATTTTATTAGATAAATCAAAAAGTGAATAAAAAAAACTTATTTGAAAAATATAACGAAAAGGAAAAATTCGAAAATGAAAAATATTATGCAAATTCATTGGAAAATTAACATATTTTTGAGAATTTTTCTTGTTTTAAACTCAGGGCAATCGATTTTTGGGAACAAGGAGTATTATTTTTGGTCTGCCGATGGTACCACATATTTCTTCCACTTTTAAGATAAAAAAAAGAATAAAATAAATGGATCAAAGAAGGTTTGAACCTGGTCATCTCTGAATCGAGTCAAATAGACAAGCCACTTGACCACACAGCCGCACAACTTCCTTTGTAGACTTAGACTATATTAATTGCACAGAATTACCATTGAACCTTGCCAATTGATGCCTTAAGTACAGGCCGATTGAATACCTACTATCGTCCATTGAATAGATGCGGAGAAGGAGAAGAAGAAGAAGGAGTTCGGACAAATGGTTTTGAGTGATTTTCTAATGATTGCTGCAAGTTTTGGGCGATTTCTCGCGAGTTTTGAGCAATTCGATTATGCTCTTTCCAATGCAAAAAGAAACAGAACAATTGGATTCTTCTGTGAGGAGCAGGAGCCTTATCAATTTTAAGATCTAGCAATAACCCCGAAAACGTACACCTGGGTCGAAAAGAGGGGCTGGGCGCTGACGGTAGCTATGCTCCCTCGCGCCAGCCCAATACGCGAAAAAATCAGGCCGCACACACTATTGGCGATTACCTTGTTGAATTGGACAAATGAAATTGTCAAGTAAAACTTGCCTTGTCCACACTGACAGAAGCTTGTCATGGTCTTCCGATAGCGTGTCTCGCATGGTACGAAGAAGCCTGAGAGACAGCTCTAAAAAAGACACTTTTTTGGAAAATCATTCCTTAATCCGTTTATTTGCCTCTATTTCCCGACGTTGCTCTCCAAATTCCACTGGCCGCTGACTTATCACTTGCCGTTCATCGCCATCTTCCTGACCAAAAACAGCCAACTTTTATGACGTTTTTCAAAAGCTTATCTTACCGCAGAAATGCAGCAAAACAAGACGAAAACCAGCAGAGACTTGAAAATCACAGCAGGCATTGGAGACGCGAATCTGTTCAACGAACAATGCTGCTGTTCCTTTCCTGCCCCTCTGCGCGTAGAGTAGGTAGTGTAAAGTGTTCTCCACCCCTCTTCAACCCGTCAGAGCTCCGAAACTGTTTACGCATGAAACTGCGACCCGCGAGGCACCAGGAGCAACTCAGGCAACGAAAAACAGAGGGAGCATAAATATCAATCAATCAACATCAGCATCTCCAAATATCCATCCGCTCATCCATTCTTCCCGAATCCCTTGAACAGGTTCTGCAGGCTTTCCACAAGGCCGCCCAGAGCGTTATCCCCTCCGCCGTTGCCTCCCCTCCCACTGCTGCTTCCTACAAACACCAACTCCAACTCCAACTCTCACAGTTGACAGGAGAAAGGAATTGGCAGTAGTAACTTCCCTAGAGGAGCCTGAACAGACTGAAATGGTGACAAGAATGAATTGGAAATAGGACCTCCTCTAGAGGAGCCTGCCCCAGCTCTGGCCGTAGGCGGCGGAGTTGTAGGCGGCGTCTCGCAAACGCCCCTCCGCTCCACCATCCCGCACTGGCAGCGACAGCGGCCGCGGAAACAGCCCGACGTCAGACCGCCTCGAGGGCACTGCTCCTGTCAACAGCCCAGCCCCAATTTCAAATTAGCAACACCCAATGGGCTTCTGGCTGGATTAGGCCTGAGCTTGCGCGAGAGAGCTGGGAAGGAAAAGGCACCTGAACGATGCAGCTGTCGCCGAGGCGAACCTGACGCAGGCAGACGGCGTCTCGGGCCAGTTTAGCATTGGAACAGCGGGCCACGCATCTGGAGTGGTTGTGAATGAAGGGAAGGGGGAGAGAGGAAAAGATGGTAGGAAGAAGAAGGGGGAGGGTGAAATTATGGAACAGAAAGATTATTAATGATGCTGTTGTGTCTTCATACATGGTGAAATAGAGATGAAGTATAGGGGTAAAGTTGGTAAGAAGCTGGAGGGAAGAAGTTACAAAAAAGATTGATGTGTAAAAAAGAAAGTGGAGGTGAAACGTTTGCGGGGGGTTCTCGCGAGAGGTGAACTGGTCGTTTTTGGGCTCGAAACCAGAACGGCACTCACACTGCTTGCTCAGACAGCGCATCGTCAGCCCACCATCGCATTGCTCATCTCAATTCCCCCCTCCATACCCTCCTCCAGAGAGGATTGCAAAGTGGAAACCCCGCTCGCAAGGCCCCTTGAGGAAGGAGTTGGCGTAGCAACGCCCCTCGATGTACAGCGGCGTGGGACTGCTGCAAGGCCGACGGCAGCAGACCGAGAACGCAAAACCCATGCCTCCAATCCCCAATCCACTCTCCTACCTCTCCTAGCAAGTCTGGTCTGTCTTTCCGGTGCTTTTGGGGCTGCGATTTTCCCAGAAGCACCGGAAAAACAGACCAGACCGCTCCTAGCAGCTAGACTGGGTGGTACCGGAGACACGATGACAGAAGTGGCTGTCCTCGGGGCAATTGAAGCTGGCAGGCTGGCAGCTGAACTCGGCCAGGTCCTCGGGCTGGATGCTGAGGGGGCAGAAGGCTTGGCAGCAGTGGCCGAAGAGGCTGCCGCCGGCGGTGTAGCAGAAGGAGCCCGCCGTGCAGTTGTCCGCCTGCGCACCCGAGTTCCCCATGTTCTCCAGCACCTCCTGCAGCTTTGCTTTGCTTTGAAAGCTTCTTTGAAAAGCTTATATGAAAGTTTTTTTTGAAAATTTTCTCTTTCAAAATGAAAAAGCGACAAAATGAAAATAGAAGCTCTTCAGGGGAGGAGGAGGTGAAGTAGGAAAGTGTGACCTGGTTGTTGGTGTAGCGGACGCAGGTGAGGCTGCTGCGTCCCTCCTCCAGCGGCTTGCTGTTGTCCGGGCAGCGAGGCTCCGCCACGCATTTGGCAGATGAGCCACTGCCAGTGAGTCGGGTGCCTTCGATGCAGGTGCAGACCTGCAAAAAGCCCCCTATATGGGATGGTGGGCAGTCTAGGCTTGGCTCTAGTCTGGCTAGCCTGTCGCCCCCTGGAGGAGGAGCTTTTGGCGCAGGCTGTGAAGGGGGCGGAGCAGTCCTCGTGCTGGTTGCACAGGTTACCCACCGGCGTCTCTGCAGATGGGAGGTTTTAGCTGTCATCTGGAGGGTAGGGGAGGAGCCAACGAAGCTTGCACTCCCTGTCCACAGTGCGAGTGTAGCGACGGCGGACGCAGGTGCATTTATTGCGGACGCAGGAAAGTGGGAAGCGGCAGGAGCCTCTGCATCGCTCGTCCACCTTGTCCGGTACTGCAAAGAAGAGTTGATGGAAGAGCCCCTGGGGGCTGAGGAGGAGGGATGGGTGACGCTTCTCGCAGAAAGGGGGGTCGTCCTTGCGCTGCCTTTTGAGCTTGTAGTGGGCGTGGCACTGGCAGACCCGCTTCACGCCGCTCGACTGTCCACTCCGACGGCTGCTGGTTGTCCTGCTCCCAAAACAACTCCCTATTCCGCAGACTGGAGGCAGGAAGCGGTGGCGGATTAAAGGGGGAATGGAATTGATGTACAATTTGAATTGCAAACAATTTTGGGGGATTACAAAAGTTTTTTTGCCCTAGAAAAACTTTGCACGCTGATGGCTAAATTGACGAAATTACCCTGATTGACTTCAGCATAGCCTAAGGAAAATTATTTGGGCTCATAGAAGAATCTCTGCCTAGACCCTGTTGTACAGCAAAATAGTGATATGCTGAAAAAAGGGCAGTATTGCACCGGCAGACAACGCCGAGGCCAATGCAGTCTCCATCAACGTCGCACTCCTCGCCCAGGCGCGCTTTTCGGAAGTCTCCCTCTGGGCACGGATTAAACTGGGCCCAGGCCCCGGCACACATCCATAACAACAGCACCAGAGTCAATTGCATCGCTGTAAAGCCATCCAAAGAATGCTGGCTGGGCAAGACTAAACTGAGAGCTGAATGATATCCTGATTCGAAACAGTGTAAAAATGCAAAGCCTATCGATCAGGTGGGCTGGTTGTTTGCGCTGTGTATCGGTAGGTATTGGACGCCAAACCAGTAAGGAGGCAAAAGTGGTCGCTGTACACTGGCGCGTTGCAGTGTTACGCAGGTTTCTCTCGCTATGTCTGTGCGTGTGTGGGCGTGTGCGCAATCACGTCACCTTTTCTTTTCACAATCGTCAATTGTAGCCCGCTGCTCATTTCGCGGTCAAATTTAGCCGCCCAAAAGCATCCATCTGCTACAAAAAGCCATCCGTGTCATTAGTGAAGGGCGCATCCGTGAGATTGCCTGGGAATACAAATGGCCATGAGCCAGCGAAAACAGTCAGAGCGGGAAGTAAGCGAAACCAAGGAAGGTGGGTATGGCAATCATTTCCCGCTCCTTCTCATCCCCGATGAGGACGCCGTTGTTGAAGCGCAGCAACAGCACCGCATAGGTCGCTATCAAGCTGGCTATCTTCAACATTTTCACTCATCCACCTAGGCTGCAGCATTCCATGGAAGTGGGACAAACGGTGAAGAAGACAGATCGCTCCAGGGGAAAAGCACGCCAGACAGTAGCCCCCCAGACGTACTGCGTGGACATCTTGTACACAAAGCAGCTCACCTCAAGACCAGCTCATCTTAGGGCCTGATGTAAGTGGGAGAGGGGAGGAGTAAAGAGACTTGAAAGCGGGCACTTTCGGTGGACTCCTCTTCAACGGAGGCGAAACGAAGCACCGGCTTCATGATTGTCCGCGTCTGAATGATCCAGAATGTCTGAGCCAAGCAAGCAGGAGGTATAGTTTGTGACCTCTTCATTGATCCGAGTACCGATGTAGCAGATGACGATGATGGTCAGGGCAGCCACTGTCACCTTCAGTCCTCTTCCTACAGATCCAGACAGGACAGAGATGGGAAAAGAATGCCTGCGTCACGCTCCAGACAATGTTGAAGCGAAGCGTGATGCGGGCGGATTCAAGCTCCTCCATCGTCAGCTGGCCAATGATCTCCCTCCAAACCCCTCTTCTGCTCCCCAGCTACTGCCCTTTACATGTAGGCCTTACTTGGGCATACTCTCCAACGGCGGCGTTTTGGTGGCGAAGTAGATGGTGAGGCAGAGCGTGAACAGAGTCCAACCGAGTGTGGCCAGTATCCAGGGCCCAAACAGGTCCCCGGCACCGCTCTGCACATCTGCCAGGTCCTTCAATCCCCTGCTTATTCATTCACTTCGATTTGAGGAAGCAGAAAAGACCAGGAATTTGTGATAGTAGAAGGAGAGAGGCTGGGGGCGACTTTTGGGAGCCTGGATGCGTCGAGTAAGGGCGGCTCTGAGGGCGGCGATCCAGTGTAGGATGAGGCCTTGGACGAGGACGAAGTAGGCGAGGGGCAGGGTGTCCCAGATGCTGATTATGGGCACTAGGAGGATGCTCACGTCGTTTATCAGGCTACTGCCCAGCTCCTAAAGTTCCCTCCTCTATTTGTGATTGTGCTGGGAAAGTTTTTGCAAAATAAAAATAAAACAAGTATATGGCGCAGAGCGCAATAGGTGACCGCGGAGCTCTCAACATACCCCATTTTTGAACCTTTCTACCCAAAAAAGTAATGTTTCAAATGCGCTGGGACTTGTTCCACCCCTCGAGATCTTCCTAAAATTTTATTACCTTTCAGGAAAAAAAAATTTTGTCAAAATCCGTTGAGAATTGAGCCTTTTAGAGCCTACCCAAATTTTCGACCTTTCTACCCAAAAAAGTAATGTTTCAAATGCTCGGAAACCGGTTCCACCCCTCGAGATCTTCCTAAAATTTTATTACCTTTCAGGGAAAAAAAAGTTTGTCAAAATCCGTTGAGAATTGAGCCTTTTACAGCATACCCAAATTTTCGACCTTTCTACCCAAAAAAGTAATGTTTCAAATGCTCGGAAACCGGTTCCACCCCTCCAGATCTTCCTAAAATTTTATTACCTTTCAGGAAAAAAAAAGTTTGTCAAAATCCGTTGAGAATTAAGCCTTTTACAGCATACCCAAATTTTCAACCTTTCTACCCAAAAAAGTAATGTTTCAAAAGTTCAAATTCCGGGTCTACCCCTCCAGATCTTCCTAAAATAGCATTACCTTTCAGGAAAAAAAAAGTTTGTCCAAATCCGTTGAGAATTCGCCCGTGGACAGCATTTCCAGATACATATATATATATATATATACGTATCAGGACAAAAGTTCAGTAACCTCTATAGACCGCGGAGCGGCACTTCGGGCCGCTCCGCGGTCAAAAATCAAAATACGTTGGCGGGAACAGATTTCCAGCTAAGGCAGTCTCAGTTCCCCTGTGCCTTCTCATATTGCATAAGCTCGAGTCAAATGAATTATCAGCAGCCATTTCACAATGGTGATGACAATTATTGAGCAAAGCTGTGTTTGCCTCGCCGGCGATGTGAAACTCCACGACGCGGATGATGAGAACACTGGCGCCAGCGATGAAACTGAAGAGGAGCAGAGACGCATTGGCGCACCTCACCGTCGTTTCAGTGCCCAGGGCTCGTCGGTAGCTGGCGTCCAGTCCACTTCAGACACATTCCCTTTCCATCTAGGGGCAATGACAGAGAAGGTAAGCACCTGAGCAGGGCGAGCATGTGCCGATGTGCGGGCAGACGGAGGCCGAAGATGAGTAGGTTGACGAGGGCGATGGCGGGCTTGAGGCCGTTGATGACGGAGCTGATGGTGAACAGGTGCCAGAGGCCGAAGAGGCCGTAGTAGGACAGCGTCACGTACACCGACGTACCGAAGATCCCCAGATTCACGCCTATGTAGGCCAGCCAAACTGCCAGGAGGAGCCAGCCGCGTTTCTTGCGACCTGCAAAACAGCTGGCTGAGATTGTGGACATTTTTGGACTCCGCCAGAGGGGAAACACTTTTCGTAGACCTGACTTTGGAAGCCCATTTCTCAAGCGCACTGAAAGCTAGTTAGTTAGCCTAGTTACTCACTAGTTCGCTTTCAGTGGGCTTGAGAAATGGGCTTCCAAAGTCAGGTGTACGAAAAAAGGCCTCCTTCTGTAAATGTTCTGATTGTTTCTGCTGCCGAGAAACAGAACCCGAGACAGCGGCTGGAAAGTAGCCGAAAAGCTGGAGCATGAAAATGGTGGGCCGCAGGCGCTTGGCCAAAGTGGCCGTTCTGTCCTGAGTTTGGTTTTCCTGAAATTTATTTTAAATGATAGTCTATGAGCTGAAGATGCTGGATACTTGAAGTGGGGTGGTCTGCTCGACGGCATAGGGCGGAGGCGTCCTTGGGTCATCGTCAACAGTAGCAGCTTCGCCCATCAGAACGCTGCCGTTGCCCTGCCGCATGGCGTGACGCACTGTGTACGGCTGTCCGCCAGCTGAATATAAACAAAAAATTTGGCAAAAAAATCCATAAAAAGGTTGATCCCGATTTTTAATTGAATCAAAAAAGCGCCGAAACCGGTCTTCTTCTGGCGACAGCATTTCATAAGCATAGGGAGCCGAGTAAGAGCGCGTAGAGCCCAGTCTAAACAACACTGAAGAAGCAATGACTGGCTATGACAGAGCTGTCAAGGCAGTCAGCTCAGAAAGAACTCCCTTTCGACCAGGGCGTTTATTGAGTCAATCCGTGCCCCCGGACTGGCCTGCAAAATGGGAGCCGGGAAAAGCCGAGGCCTAGACTCCAGCCATCCGAGTGCTAATGGCTCCCTGCCCTTACTCCTCACGCTAGCCTTCTGCCCCTAGGAGCAAATATAGACCTATGCCGAAAACCGTCGCCCCTTCATACCCTAAGCAAAATGGATTTTCCACACCATTTCACAGCCTTTTTTGCGTGAAACTATGCGCTGAGCCTATTGGACAAACTCAAAGTACGCTCTCGAGCAAAACTAAACTTGAGCCTTGAAAAGAGACCGGTGAAAGTGGAGCGCTCTTTCACTCTCAATCCAGGCTCACCCTTGACTCGAATGCGAAAGCACGCATCCAAAAGGCGGCGCTTTTTTTCCAGCCTGCCGAAAAAAGGGGCGAGCTTTTGCCTGAAATGAATCCGATTGGGGCTATTCAAGCCCACGCCACTCTTCTCTGAACGACCTGCCCTCCCTTCTCGACCATATTTTGGCTTTCACCAGAGAGCTCACACCAGAGCTATCCAAGGATAAACAGTCAGACAGACATCTGGAGGGAAATGATGGAAAAGGGAAGTGAGGTTGGGGGAAGGGCAGGCAGTTGAACAGCTGTACTCCTGACGGCTCATTTACGCCCAAAGCCCCGGGCACCACGCAAGCGAGCTCAGAAGAAGAGCTGCTGTCCTAATTGCCCTGCTCGTTAGCTCCGCATTCTCCATCTGTCCCATCTCCATTACCTCGTTCCGGAGCAGTAAAGCGGTACGTTTACAAGCCTTTTTTCTTAGCTAACTCCGAAGCTCAAAATGGCATTATTGAAAATGAAGTTATTGGCATTTTCTTGAATTTAGATTTTTCGGTTCCAATTTAGTTGTTTTTGCCACAAAAGATATATCAAAATCAAAATATCAAAATCAAACTAAATTATGTCCGGCTCAGAATACCACAAGGCCGGCAGAAAGCAGGCTAATTGATGCAGCAGAATGCCCCAGGCTGAGCGATTGCTGGCGGTAGCAAAGCGTCACCTGTCCATCTGAGCTGAAGGTGCGTGGGCTGCGGTGCAGCCTGTCCATTTCTTGGCCTCCGGCCGCATCTTGCCTCCGGCAGCGGATATTGCATTCTGGAACTGCCCTCTCCTTTCCACCCCGTCGTCTTAGAGTACCTGCTAGGTCTCAGTTGCGCCCTTTTTACGCCTAATCTTCGCCAGCTGTCTGAATTATTTTTCCGGTTTATTCAGGGCTTCAAGTAGGAGCAGAGAAGATGAAGTGCAAAAAAACATACGCCGAATTGCTGGCTAGATGGTGAAAAGGGCACAACTTGGCTGTCGATTTTGAAAAAAAAGGCCGAAAATGAGTGCGAAAAGAAGTGATGAGGAGTGAAAGAAGATAAATTTAGTTGACTGCCACTTGAATGGTGTCTCTTTGGCTCCTTGGGCGCCGCGCAAATGAAGCCTTTCTACTGGGCTGGAAAGGAATTCCTAGCGGAGGTAATTATTTAAATGCTGTTCCCTCTCCTTAAGGGGGTGCAGTCCCTAAGGCTCATTCTTCAACCTCTCATTGTCTACCCTTTTCAAAAGCTACGGGAATAGACTTAGAAAGAAAGAGGCAGTGCCAGGTGTTTTTACGGGGTCCAACGGAAATGCCAGCCTTTGCAAGAGTAGAATTCGCCTGATTTCAGTTTGAATTGAAGCAGTCGTAAAAAGAGTCTATTAGAAAACCTGATTGATCCCGAACCACTCTTTGCCACTTCACAGCAGGGCTTACAGCTGTTATTTATCAGCCACGAAATGCATTTCTTCTTGTTGCCGATGTAGTTGGAGCTCCCGTTTAGCGCGAAAAGGAAGTGAAGCCAATTAGTTTTTAGGCCTTTTGCCTTACTTCCAAGGCATCAATTATTTTCTGTGGTGGTCCTAAGAAAACCGCGACATTAATTTTTTATGCGGGCAATTTGAGGACAATAGCATTTTGGTTAGTTAAGTGGTTAGTAGGTGTCGCGGCAACAAATGTGGGCAAAATTCTCAAACATGCACTTCCGAATCCAAAGTCGAATGCAAATCCAATTACAACAAAGTTGAGGTGTTCCGGGAGCACGGATGGGGCTTGAACCCCGGTGCTTCAAAATGAACTCTCCCCACTCAAGCCATGTCCGTCCTGAAAACTGTCAGCTATGTGGCAATCGTTGGCAACCATTTATGTTCGCAAACCGCCAATTGGCTTCCCTTCGCCCCCTGCTGCTCCTTGCAAGAACATTTGCAGGCCTTGTTCACCCTTCCGCCCAGCAATTCAGCCTTCAGCATTTCCTCCTGTCCCAGCAAGGCCCCCCAACTCTTGGCTGTTTTAAAAGACAGGCGAAAGAAACCCTGAGCCGAAGATGATGCAGCTCCTTGCTCAGCTGCAACTCCTGAGCTTCCAAAATGGCCCTCTCGTCCAGTGACTGGCGGAGGGAGCTGCAGAGCTGCTCCTTCCTTTGCCCCACCTCCTCGCACTCTTCTCTGCGTCGCTCCACCTCCCGCTCCCATCTGAATTTAGTCCACATTTTCCAGAATTTTTGTATTTGGTGGACCAGAATTTGCCAACTCTGCCTCTTTCTCCTCCAGCTGACGCAGTAGACTTTTGTGGCCGTTGTGGAGCAGGAGAGGAATGGTGTTGTATTTGGTGGGAGCTTTGATTCTGTCCAAGGCAAGTTGGAGTAGCTGGAAGGAGGAAGAAATAAGGTGAAAGAAGGAAGAAAGCGGAAGAAAATAACCGTAACGTGGAGGTGGTGGAAATGAATGAGCTGGTTAGCGGCTCAGCATAGGTCAGGCTGAGTGAAGTATCCATCAGAGCTGGCCATTTTGCTCACCCCATCTTCG
>JASANA010007158.1:0-19970 GCA_030248095.1 Ptycholaimellus sp. GST1_10
ATTGCTCATGCGAGCTCGAACTAGCGATAGCTTCTCAGGCTCCATCAGCTCCAGGTCCATCATGTCTCCGTCCTGAACCAGTTTCAGTTTTGAACACCATTTCGATTGGTTTTCTGCTAAAAACTGATACTAAATTATTTCAGCAATCAATTTTAAACTTTCATAAATAGTTGAAAAGCAAGAATATATAAAAACCTATTGATCCTGAGGCTATGCAGAGCAAAAAGAGAGACTAAAAAGTGGGCACGTTTTCTGAACTGGCCCGATTGGAGCAGGTGACATGTTTGATGAAGAAACTGCTGGCAAAAAATGTCATCCTTTGGATGGACCTTCTAAAATTTTCTGCCAATTAGTAAAATATTGCATAAATTGGAAAATACATGGACGGGAGGCATATTTATTTCGGTGCGAAAGTTGTCCATGATAAGCAATACGTAACTGAACGAAGAGCGTTACGTATTGCTCATCATGGAGAAGCTGGAGTGAAGTTGGTCAATAAGGCTGATCAGATTGTGATCAGTGACCGTGGGAAGTTTATCAATGTCCTCCTTGGCCCGTTGGATCAGGAGAGGGGGGTTCTCATAGTCCCACGTCAAGAGATTGAGGATGACCTTGAAGTTCGCTGGGTCCACCAGGTACCATTGGATTTTCTTGAGGGGCTCCCCTTCCAGGCACTGACCAAGTACTTGAATGTATGGTGAGGGTTTGTGGTGAGCCGGTTAATGAGATGTAGGAAATCCACATTCCAGGTAGGGTAGGAAAGTCTAGGGAATCGCCCTTGAAGTGCGGGTATGCCAGAGGGGGCAGGGTTTGGCATAGGAGGTCATTCTCCTGCCTGAGGACCAGATGTTGTAGGACATTCTGACAACTTTGCAGTGTTGTCAGTCCCAAGCCTCCCGGAGCTGAGGCCACGTTTTGACCGCCGGTCGGGATGTCAGAGGATCAAGCAGGAGGCGCCTGAGAGACTGGTGGCTGTTGAGCTTGAACATCCTCTTGCGCCAGGGGGATGGCATCTGGTCCTGGTGGTGTTGCGTGGGGAGGGCCATGTTGCGGCTCTGCTCCACAGTTTCCACCTTCTTCTTCACGTTCTGATGTTTGTGGCTGCGGTGGTGGTGGGGAACAGGCGCCCAGAACCAACAGGGGCAGGCGTGCGTAGAGCCAATAACACTGCTGTGGTTAGTAGTAGTAGCCGTGGGGTGCTGCTCCCGCCACTTGGGACGGATCTCCTTGGATGCCATATCTCCAGGTCGTTTCCATGTCCGCATTGGGGGGTCAGGTAACGAAGGTGGGGGTCCAGCAGTCATGGGCGGGGGGATGGATGGCAACATTGTCTGAGGCATGGTCGACGCTGCTGGAGTCGAGAAGGTATCCTATATTGATCTTAGTGCAATGAGCATGGAACAGTCTGGGAGAGAGGGATGGGTCAGTCTGGGTTGTTCCGCTCGCATTTCTTGTGGCAGTCGGAAGTGGGTGGGTTGGACGTTGAATGCTACCTGTGGTTGGGCATCACCGGGTCATCTGGTCGTCCACTGAGGTCCCACCTGAGTGACTGGAGCTGTTGCCGTTTAAATTCTCCCAGCCGGCAGTCCTGTGGGCACCATTCCTCCCAGTTGGGGTCCTGGTGGGACGGTGAGTTGGCGATCTCCACCTCCAGCAACCATGACTAATCGATGCACTTCTCCTTCTGGAGCTGATGACATCAGCTCAGTATCGGCCGGTGAGACAGTGGTCTGCCTCGTTGTCATAGAGATGTTGGTATTCATGTCCACTCTGGCCATGGTGACATCCTGCAGTGATGCTTGGACCGCGGAAGGATTTATGGACAGGAAGGTGGCAGGCATTTGATGTTGTGTCTCCATGGGGGTTGGAGTGGGAGCGGCAGCCTGTACTCTCGTATCATGATGGAGTTGTAGGTGCATTGTCGTGGCTGGCGGTGGTTCCTGCAGATTGTGGCGCAGACTCGTGACCAAGTCGTCTGGTTGTTCTCTGATGAATGGTGAGTAATACTGTTGTAAGGGTCTCTGAAGGTTGTCTGGAGTTGGGAGCTGGGCGAGCGATGTGATTCGTTCTGGAGGAAGGAGTGGGGCCGATTGGGTGTTGGTTCTTGCCGGTGGTTGAGGTGGGTAGTAGAGTGCAACGCTCCCATCAGGTTCCTGTCAGAGGAAGGTTTGTGGTTCTGATCGAGGTCGGCGGACGGGTACTGGAGGAAGGATTGTTGGCCTTGGCACTAGCGTTCGGTGATAGTTGGTGCCTTGTTGAGGCATGGGTGTGGCATAGTTTCCAACTGGGAGTGGGTAGTAACAGATATGTTGCCCCTGGTGTTCTGGGATAGTTCCCATTGGGGCCGGGAGTGGAATGGGTCCAGCTGATGTAAGTGGGTGGGGTATCACTGGAAGTGGTTTCATCAGCGCTGGTAGCACAAGCATTTGGGCTGTTGGTGCTGGCATTGGTAGAGTGAGCGGCTGGGTGTGTGGAGGTGCTGGGAGAGATGGTTTAGAAGGCGCTGAACTGGTACTGATGACCGGGTACTGTTCTTACTCTCACAGCTGTGGGCAAAGGGTGATGTGTAGCGTGTGTGTGGGCACAAGGGCATTGGGAGGTGCCTCCAAATGTGGCGGTGAAGCAAGCAGCAGTAGTTGAGGAGGAGCTGGGAGTGGGGCCGCAGGGGTTGATGCAGGAAGGGCGCAAGGGGTGGTCTGCCATGCAGAGTCTGCAAGGAGTTCTTATTTGCTATAGCCAAGGTGCTTGGTGGCGACTGTGCCAGCCTTCTCCTGGAGCCTTTCTTTCTGGGTGAGCTGCTGCTGGTACAGGTGTTCCAGTTCCAGACATCATGGGTCTTCCTGAGATAGGGTCTTCAGCTGATTGCTCAGTTGGAGCAGTCGCTGGGAGGCTTGGTTGAGGTTGGAGTATGCTTGGTAGTACACCTCCAATTGCTCTTGGCTGCCAGCTGTCCCGTCTCATCCATCCCAGGTCATGCCCATGTAGGTGTCATTGGGTGATGTGCTGGTGAGGTTGGGGGAAATGGACGGGAAGGGTTCTTGGCCACGCCATGGCTGCTCCATGGTTTGCAGTCAGTGTAGTGCCAAGCTGTCCATGGGCACTGTGGAGGCATTGCTGTTGGATGCGGGGTCAAGGTCCATGAAGATGGGTTCTTCAAGGACCAGGTCAAGAAGAGGGGCCTCTGGCGGAGGTCGAGTCTCATTGAATCCCAGAAATATACAAGCGGCTTTGTATATGTCATTGCAGATACACAGGAAGGGGGCCTTGTATGCACCATCCTCTCCATTCAGGAGCGCTCGGATGTTATTCAGGTGATACATGCCTTGCATGATGAGTTGTTCCATGAGGCTGAACCAGGAGTGGTTGTTGGCAGCGCAACAGTCTTGGCATCTGTAGGATGTGGAGCTGGCTGTCAGTAGCTTGCTGCAGATGGTGGCCATGTATTGCACATCCGGGGGATTCAGCATCCATTCGAGATCGCCCCTAGTGCAGGCCGGGCAGTAAGGTTGTTTGCAATCTCCACAGGCCAGTTTGTGCACATTGGCAAAGGACCCCTTGAAGTCGGAGCAGCTGAAGATGAGGGTCTCTTGAGCCATAGCCATATTCCTAGCTTGTGGTCATGTAGACTGGAGGGAGTATGGCATGAGGATCTGGTAGTGTCGGTATTGTCTTGAGCTGTGGAGCTGCTGATGGGGGAGTGTTACACCGGAGTGGCTGCATCAAAACTTCTAGTGTCTTATATCTCCGCCCCCCCCCCCTTTTTACCTGTGCAGAGTCATTAGTTATCCGGGCTAGCTGCTCCTTGGAGGCCACTTTTTCTGGAGGGGGGCAAAAAGAAGGGTGTGGTGGCAGGGCGGGTTGTTAATTGCCCAGAGTTGCCACTCCATAGAGGCCTCTTTTTGCAAAGGGGGCAAAAAGAAGTGTGTGGTGGTAGGGCGGGTCATTAATTGCCTGCAGTTTGCTGCTCCTTGGAGGATGCTTTTTGCGACTTGCACCAAAAAATGTAGGCTTGTGGAGGGAGGGGGCAATTAGTCTGCCGTTTCTTCTTGCCACCCTTCTGGCAAAGACTGGGGAACAGGTTCCTGATAGTGGAGACAGGGGGGTCTGCAAGAGTATGGCTCTGAAGAGTGGGAGTATACAGCAAGGGGGTGCAGGTGGGGGGTTTTCAGAGCATTCAACATAGGTAGGATGGGCAGGCAGGGTGGGGTGAGGCGAAGATTGAAGTTCGCGGAGTTGAGGCCAAGCCTTTGCTTGCCAGGGAGTCACTGCCATACTCCTTACTCACTGTCAAAACAGTCATAATATGCCACATTGAACAGATCTCAATAATCCATTCCTTGAAATAGCCACTTGTAGACTGTTGAAGCAGACGCCTAATGGCCTGCGTTTGTCAGATCAGCCTCCTGTTTGGCTGGGAAGCATACTTGAAGTAGTCTGCGCTTGTCCAATTGGCCGCCTGTTGGCTGCGAAATGGACTCCTAATGGTCTGCTCTTGATGAATCAGCCACCTGTTTGGCTGCGAAACAGACTCCTAGTAGTCTGCGATTGTCAAAACAGCCACCTGGTAGGCCTTGATGGGTGCTGAGGGTTTATTGTTCCATTCTCCTTCCCATGTTGATAATCAGCCACCTGGTAGGCTGGGCACATTCCTGGCCACCTGGTAGGCCTGCACTGTCGCAAATTCTGTGCTCGTCAGTGCAGAGTCCCATAGAACAAATTTGCTCTCCTCTGCATCCTCCTTCCATCCGTCAATGGCTCAAGGTGGCAAAAGGCCTTCAGGCAGCCTTTGCAGAGTAACTAGTGGGCCAAAGTGCCTCCAAAGAGAGAAGGAACGAGGGGGCTCATTGAAGGCACCCTCACATGACAGCCGCTCCCATGTTGGCCATCCCAGCCATAGGTTCCTGCTGGCTCTCCCGCTTCCTCAGCAAGGCAGGCAGAGTGAAGCAGGGCATGCCCTTGCAATCTTCCTGCCTCCCCCCATAAGGGCGGCAGAGAAGAAGAGCAAATAGGCCAAGTACATTGTTGCCCGCTGGCTCCTAGTAGCTCTTAGGAGAAGCCACAGTCTAAAGTGGATGGTTGGCTACACTCTATGGAATTTAATGTTTAATGAGTGCAAAATCACCCGATTGGATAGCAGCCCAAAACTGCGCAGAGGCAAAACATTGATAAAAGCCACATTTTTGATGTTTTAAGCACTTTCCCGTGATCGGAGCAAGCTGGTCAGGCCAGAATTGTGTTCCGCGACCCCAATTTACCCAAAACCATCCTCACTTCCACTGCAGCTGCTGAATTGGGCCTGCGCCATCTGTCCACGTTACAGACAAGGCTCAGCTTTTATATTATGGACTAGGTTGGGAGAGGCCTGCGGCGCACAAAATAATTTTAGTAGTTGCTTAGTGTGATTTTGAGTTAATTTATTTTTTAATGTTTTTGTGAATTCCAATCTGCTTTCACCGCGCTATTATTATTTTCGTTTAACAATCTTTTAATGCTCTTTTTTAATCCACTCACTCATTATTCTTTACTTTTTTGAAATTTTAGTGGTAATTGGTTTTCTAGTTTCAGTCTGCCTCCATCACTCTCGGCTATCTTCTTTGTTTGACTAATCTTACTTTGTCTACTAATCTGGTTTAGATAATCCTTACTTTAATTTATTGTTTTTGCAACATTTGCTTTCATATTTCACATTGCATCATTGAGTTTATCTTGCATTTATTATATAATTTTTGATTCTTTGTTAACAGCAAAGCTGCTATTTTTGTTCGGCCAATTATTAGTTTTCATGCAATATTTTTGTCTAATCATTTTTTCTTAGAGTGTAATTTTTGAATTCGTCAATTTGTCTACGGATTTTTATTTCGTGCGCTGTTTTTAAATACATTTTCATCTTGAAATGAAAATTTAACCATCATAGAGCAATCAGCTTGAGTAGATTATGCAATGGTTATAATAACTATCTAAATTTTAATTTAATGTATTTATTGAATTTAGAATTTATCGTTTCCTGCTAAATCTATGCATGCAATGATTATTTCATTAAAAGTAAAACAATTTATTTAACACTAATTAAAACGATTACAAATAATCTACCAAGTTTCCATTGCAAAATATAATTTCGTTTCATTTACTTTGTTTTGCTGTTCAGATCCGCATATATAAACTGGTCAGTCAATGCTATCTTTCAAAGTAAAGTCATAGTCAAAGGCAAAGTAACAATAAAGCCCAAAATTTCCACAAAGTTTCAGGCATGACTTCCGCGATAGGCTTATCCCATCTTCAGAAACATCAAATTGACCAACTCTCTACAGAATGATTGCTAAGTACATCCAATCGAGTGAGATAACTGATCGTCGCTGTGCTCACTGTCTTCTTTACGAACCCCTGAAAACTTACATCGCTGGTTTGTCGTTTGTATTTATTTCTTTTCATAAAGTTCTTAGGTGTAGTTATTCGGCAAATCAGTCAATTCAATTTTTATGCTCAGTTAATTCTCAATTAATTTTTATAAACAATTTCAATGACATTTTAATACATTAAAACATTTTAATAAAATAAAAATTAAACTTTAAACTAAATTTAACAAATTAAAACATTTTAATAAAATAAATACCTAATGAATGCCAAAAAATTCAAAATAAATTTGGAATTTGGGCTGCATGGGTCCCACTATAAGGGTGCTCAGCTTTTTTCATGCATTAGCCTCTTTTGTGGTCTACCGACTCTTTTTAGAACTCCCACCCAGTGGCCATATTACAGCCACACCAAATGAATGCAACAGCAAACATCCAGCTGTCCTCGAGGGACTTCAAAAAGTAGGCACCTAACCCAAGATAGGTAAGGCAGCCCGAAATGGACACTGGTTAGTCAAGCAGGTAGGACATTTCTTTAATGAGTGCAACATTGACAGATTGGATACCTGCACAAATCTGCGCAGATGCAAAACATTGGAAAAACTTAGTTTTTTGATGTTTTGAGCACATTCCCGTGATTGGATCAAGCTGGGTATAACGCTATCGTGTTCACCGGCCACGATTTACCTCATAAGCTATTAACTTTTAAGATCCAGCTTGAATTCGGACTGCGCGAGGTGGTCACGCTACGGACACGTCTCAGCTTTTATATTATGGACTAGTATGGTATGGGCCTGCAGCGCACATCTTAAGTTCTGGTAATTCTTTAGAGTAGTTTTTAGTTTAATTACTTCTTGTATTTATTGCTTTTCATAAAATTGTTAGTTGTAATTATTCGGAAAAGCTGGTTGGCAGCGCACATCTTTATGTTTGAGATCTCTATTAATAATCTCATTGGGGCTGGTAGGAGTTTTAGTGCTGGTAGGAGTTTTAGTAGGAGTTTGTGCGATTTTTGTTCTCTGTTGAGCTAATTGGTTTTTCCATTATTCAAATTTATTTCAAAGGATTTTGGGCTGCATGGGTCCCGCTAAACGGGTGCTCAGCTTGTTTCATGCATCAGCCTCTTGTTTTGGTCGATTGACTCTTTTGATAACCACACCCCACCCAGTGGCCAAATTACAGCCACACCAAGTGAATGCAACAGCAAACACCCAGCTGTCCTCGAGGGACTTCAAAGATAAGGCACCGATTGTGGTTAGGTTGCCCATGAGGTTCAAGGCTTAATTGTTTGGGAATATTTATGTTCAATGAGTGCAATACCGCCAGATTGGGTAGCTTCCCAAAACTGCGCAGAGGCAAAACATTGGAAAAACTCACATTTTTGATGTTTTGAGCACTTTCCCGTGATCGATGCAAGCTGGTCAGGCCAGAATCGTGTTCCGCGACCCCAATTTACCCAAAACAATGCTCATTTCCGCTGCAGCTGCTGAATTGGGCCTGCGCCGTCTGTCCACGTTACAGACAAGGCTCAGCTTTTATATTATGGACTAGTATGGTATGGGCCTGCAGCGCACATCTTAAGTTCTGGTAATTCTTTAGAGTAGTTTTTAGTTTAATTACTTCTTGTATTTATTGCTTTTCATAAAATTGTTAGTTGTAATTATTCGGAAAATCAATCAATTCAATTTTTATGCTCAGTTAATAAACAATTTCAAAGCCATTTAGCAAATAAAATAAATACTCAATGAATTCCAAAAAAATCAAAATAAATTAAGAATTTGGCCTGCATGGGTCCCGCTATATGGGTGCTCAGCTTTTTTCATGCATTAGCTTCTTTTTTGGTCTACCAACTCTTTTTGGAACTCCCACCCAGTGGCCAAATTACAGCCACACCAAATGAATGCAACAGCAAACATCCAGCTGTCCTCGAGGGACTTCAAAATTCAGGCAGCCAATCTTACAAGGAAAGGCTGCCTGGAAGGATGCTGGATTGGAGTCCTGTATGGACATTTATGTTTAATCAGTGCAACATTGAAAGATTGGATACCTGCACAAAACTGCGCAGAGGCAAAACATTGAAAAAGCTCACATTTTCGAGGTTTTAAGCACTTTCCCGTGATCGGATCAAGCTGGTTCCAACACTATCGTGTTCCCTGGCCACGATTTACCCAATAAGCTCCTAAGTTCTAAGGTACAGCTTGAATTCGGACTGCGCGGCGTGTTTATGCTACAGACACGTCTCAGCTTTTATATTATGGACTAGGTTGGGAGAGGCCTGCGGCGCACATCAACATTTTGTATTCCTTTGAGTCCATTTTAGTAAGAAACTTTAGAAATTCCAAATGGTTGCCAGTGGTCTGGTTTTAAGCAGCTTTCACCAATTTATTGTCATTATTTTTGCTGTATGGTATGGGCCTGCGATGCACATCATAATTTTTGGTAATTTCTGATATTGCTTTGGTTTATTTGCAATTGCAATTAAAATTAAAACAAAATTCAAAGCCAGCTTGGAATTTGGGCTGCATGGGTCCCGATACACGGGTCCTCAGCTTTTTTAATGCATTAGCCTCTTTTGTGATCTTATGACTCTTTTAGAAACCCCACCCAGTGGCCAAATTATGGCCACACCAAATGAATGCAAAAGCAAACACCTGGCTGTCCTCAAGGGACTTCAAAGATTAGGCACCCAAAGATTAGGTTGGGAGGGCCTGCGGTGCACATCATAATATTCGTTCATTGATTAGTGTATTTTTTGACATATTTTTAGTATATTTATTCAAAATTTCCCTAGGTTGGGAGGGGCCTGCGGCGCATATCATAAAAAGTTTCCTGATGGGTTACAGTTATGCTACAGTTGGATATACCTCAATTTGTCAAGGATTGAGGATTTTTTAAAGGTTTTTTTATTTTTCTCTCTCAACTATGCCCATGTAAATTTTCTTTTCATTTCAGTCGATTAGTTTTGTTTCAGCTTTTGTCATATTTTGAATATTTAGTTCTTTTTAAAGCAGTTTGCAGCAGCCAAAATTTAAAAGCCACATCAAATGAATGCAACATTGCAAATGAATGCAATGAAAGCAATTCGCCAACAAAAGGCGAGGGAAAAGCTAAATCTCAATTAATTTTAACAATTCTAACGCTCATTTTCATATAAAATAAGTGTCTATAGAATGCAAAAAAATTCAAAGCCAATTTGGAATTTGGGCTGCATGGGTCCCGCTACACGGGTGCTCAGCTTTTTTCATGCATTAGCCTCTTTTGTGGTCTTATGACTCTTTTAGAAACCCCCCACCCAGTGGCCAAATTACAGCCACACCAAATGAATGCATTAGCAAACACCTGGCTGTCCTCAAGGGACTTCAAAGATTAGGCACCCAACCCGAGTGGGGTTAGGCTGCCCGAGATGGACACTTGATAGCTAAGCAGTTTGGAAATTTGTTTAAGCAGTGCAATATCACCCGATTGGATACATGCACAAAACTGCGCAGATGCAAAATATTGCAAAAACTCACTTTTTGATGTTTTAAGCACATTCCCGTGATCGGATCAAGCTGCCAGTAACATATTCTGGTTAGGCGACCTCGATTTACCCAAAAATGTTCTCACTTCCCCTGCAGCTTCTGAATTCGGCTTGCGCGAAGTTATCTACTTACAGACAAGGCTCAGCATTTATATTATGGACTAGGTTGGGAGAGGCCTGCGGCGCACATGATAATTCTTGTAAATTAGTTAAAGTACTTTAGTTTATTTATTATTTGACCAGAAATTTGTAATACCATTTGTCATTCATATTCGAATATTTTTGTTTTAACTTTCTCTTTTAAAATGTGGTTTTTGTGCAAAATTTAAATTTTATATATATAATTTTTTGCCCATGCTGTATATTAAATTTTTCGGTTCTTTTGAGTAATTCATTCACTCTTTTCACTACAAAGTGCAACTTAATTTTCAGCCATTCCATTATTTGTCATTTTTTGTTCTCATCGATTTTGATCCATTGAATGAACAGTTTTTGAGGGCACAACATTTTTGGATTTCTTTGAATTGAATGCATAAATGCAGGTTGGATAGATATCTTTTGAATGCAAAACAAAATTAAAACGAAATTCAAAGCCAATTTGGAACTTGGGCTGCATGGTTCCCGCTACATGGGTGCTCAGCTTTTTTCATGCAGTAGCCTCTTTTATGGTCTTATGACTCTTTAGAAAACCCCACCCAGTGGCCAAATTACAGCCACACCAAATGAATGCAAAAGCAAACACCTGGCTGTCCTCAAGGGACATCAAAAAGCAGGCACCAAACCCAAGAGAGGTAAGGCTGCCCGAGATGGACACTGGTTGGTCAAGCAGTTTGGAACTTTGTTTAAGGAGTGCAATATCACCCGATTGGATAGCTACACAAAACTGCGCAGTTCCAAAACATTGAAAAAACTCACATTTTCGATGTTTTAAGCACATTCCCGTTTTTGGATCAAGCTACGGACAACATATTTTGGTTAGGCGACCTCGATTTACCCAAAAATGTCTTTACTTTCCCTGCAGCTATTGAATTGGGCTTGCGCGAAACGATCTACTAACAGACAAGGCTCAGCATTTATATTATGGACTAGGTTGGGAGAGGCCTGCGGCGCACATCATTCCATTTTGGGTTTTTTTAGATCGCATTTTAGTTAATTTATTTTATGAGTGTTTCTTTGTTCATAAATTCCAAGCAGCAATGATTAATGATTCTCTGTGCCTATCTTCTTTGATTATTTACCTTTTACCATATTTTTTATCTTTGAATGAATCATTTTTATTTGGTTCCAAATGTATTGTATCAAATTCAGTTCTATGCTCTTTACTTTGTTAAAAGAATTATTTTTATGTTAGGTTTTCGTAATTTTCATTCTTTTGTGATTTTGTGATATGTTAATTTTAGTTATAATGTTTTCACCTTTTCAGTTTGAATTTTTGGAGTATTTAAGCGATTGATTTTTTTCAAATGATTTGAATTGGTGAATATGTGAATACAACTGTTCTTAAACTGGTATGCATAAAACAATCATATCCTGGAATTTTCCGTGATATCCCATGTAAAGCCAAAAGCAATGCTAAACGAATGAAAAAAGGAAAATTATTTATTTGTTCAGTTCAAGTTTTACCAGGTTTGGGCTGCACGGGTCTTCATGGGTGCTCAGTACTCAGGTTCCCACCCAGTGGCCAAATTAAAGCCAAACCAAATGAACGCAACAGCAATCAACTGGCCGTCCTCTAGAGACTTCAAAAATCGGGCACTCAACCAAGTAGAAGTTATATTGCCCATCGGGTAATCTGCCCATCTCCATGGAAATATATGTTTAATGTGCGAAATATTGCCAGATTGGATACCTGCACAAAACTGCGCAGAGGCAAAACATTGAAAAAACTCACATTTTTGATGTTTTAAGCACATTGCCGTGATCGGAGCAAGCTGGTTCCAACGCCATCGTGTTCCCCAGCCATGTTTTACCCAGAAAGCTCCTAATATCCACAATACAGCTTGAATTCGGACTGCGCGGCGTGATTACGCTACGGACACGTCTCAGCTTTTATATTATGGACTAGGTTGGGAGGGCCTGCGGCGCACATCATAATGCTTGTTCATTGATTAATGTATTTTTTGACATATTTTTAGTATATTTATTCAAAATTTTCCTACTGAATGTTCTGGTTCTCCTTGGCTATTTTGTTTAATTTTTTAATGTTTTATTCATGGTCACTTTCCCTGATTCTTAAATTTTTTTTGCAAGTTAGTGTCTTTATGCTACCCTAAATATTATTTATCCTTAAATTGCATATTTTCTTATTCATCTTTTCCGTTATTTCATAATAAAGTTTTTAGTTTATTGCTAATTTTTCTAAATTTAATCTCTAAATGTTTTATTGTCAGTATAAGTCTGTAGGCTATAGTTTGTGCGATTTTTGCTCTTTGTTGAGCTAATTGTTTTGCCTTTTATTCAAACTGGAAATTTTTTCCAATGTTTGTTTAGGTTTTACTTTTCTTATTTACCTATTCCTTCGATTCATATATTTTGTTTCTTATTTTCATTATATTTTATTTTGTTTCAATTTTATATTGGCTTAATCTATCGCTTATAGCACACAATTCTAATTTTATATATTCTGATTTTTATGCCATTAGTTCAATTCTGCTTCATTCAACGAAATTATCCAATGCAATATTTAGCAGGCAAATGCAAGGGGGTCACGGCTAAATTTGGAGAGAGGGAGGCTATGAGTGATATGATAAATGATACATGATGGTGATGGCTTGATATTTGGGCTGCATGGATCCTGCTACACGGGTGCTCAGCTTTTTTCATGCATAAGCCTCTTTTGTGGTCTTATGACTCTTTTAGAAACCCCAACCCAGTGGCCAAATTACAGCCACGCCAAATGAATGCAAACACCTGGCTGTCCTCCAGGGACTCAAAAAGCAGGCACCAAACCAAAGAGAGGTAAGGCTGTCTCTGGAGGACCGTGGTTAACGTAATGTGTAATGAGTGCAACATTGGAAGATTGGGCACCTGCACAAATCTGCGCAGATGAAAAACATTGAAAAAACTCACATTTTTTACATTTTAAGCACATTCCCGTGATTAGGGCAAGCTGATGCAAACAAAATCGGCTTTTTCGACCCCGATTTACCCAAAAAAATGCTCACTTCCGCTGCAGCTGCTGAATTGGGCCTGAGTGGCGTGCTAACGTGACAGACAAGGCTTAGCATTCATATACTGGATATATATATTTATACAGACAAAAAGTCAGTCATATGTATAGACCGCGAAGCGGGCCCTTCGGGCCCGCCTCGCTGTCAATAAAATCGAAAATCCTAAATAGTTTTTGCTAGGATGTACGTAGGCCTTAAACAATGACAGATTCGGATTTTTCGTCAAAAACTACACCTAACTGTGTTGCACTATTAGCAAATTTCAAAAAAGAAATTTTGCACTGTTGGTCACCCCACCCGTCACTCAAAAAGGGAAGACCATGGTTTTCAAATCAATTTCAAATGTAAGCACAGATTTAGATTAGACACATATGACTTGTGAACAAAAAACTCAAGTCTTCTTGGCAATTCTCAAAATTGGGGCTGTGCAAGCAAAGCCAAAGCACGGTCCCCTCTTAGCCAAGGACAAACCCTATTACGGGTTTTGAAAATATTTTTGTCTGCCAAATATTCCATGGGCAACTTACAAAGCTGCGAGTAGGCTCAATGGAGGCAGCAAACACAGAGCTTTAATCAAAAAAAATTGCTGAATTTGGTTAAGAATTGAGCAAGTTATGCCCAAAAAAATTGCAGTCCAGCCGAAAAATCGAAAATCCTAAATTGCTATTATTCACGTAGGGCTAAAACAATGACAGATTCGAATTTCTTGTCAAAAACTACACCAAAGTGCCAAATATTCCATGGGCAACTTACAAAGCTGCGAGTAGGCTCAATGGACCCAGCAAACACAGAGCTTTAATCAAAAAAAATTGCTGAATTTGGGTAAGAATTGAGCAAATTATGCCCAAAAAAATTGCAGTCCCGCCGTAAAATCAAAAATCCTAAATTGCTAGGATGCATATAGGGCTTTAACAATGACAGATTCGAATTTCTTGTCAAAAACTACACCAAAGCAGTGCTCTGAGGCAAAAAGTATAAAAAAAAGTGAAAAGTAGGAAAAGTAAAAAAAACTATTTTTCAGAAAATTTTGGTGAAATGAAAATGAAACGAAATGATTTCGTGGTCAGTGAGGTGGAGTGGAAGTGGAGTATAAAACCCTTTTACTTTCCACCTATTTTTCACTTTCACTTTTTAGTTTTTTTTATCACTTTTCATTTAAATTGGCCCCCTTATAGTGGGCTCAGACCTAGTTTTTCCCCGCTTGAGACCAAAATTTTTCCAAATTTTTCAAATTTTTTTAAAGAAATTTTTAGCAAAATTATTGTTAAAATTTTCTTTTGAATTTTTTCTAAAATGTTTGTCATCGTTTTTATGTTGAAGCATAGGCCTATCCCTATTTTCCCTAGATCCCTAGATTGAAGATCCCTAGATTGAAGCATAGGGGCCCTACCCCCTATTTTGATGCGGTGTTATGATGGTTCATCTCGCGACGGTTCATCTCTGTGACGGTTCATCTCCCCAGGCAAAAGTACGACGGTTCATCTCGCGACGGTTCATCTCGCGACGGTTCATCTCTACGACGGTTCATCTCTGCGACGGTTCATCTCCTAATGGCTAAGTACGACGTTTCATCTCCAAAGGGCAAAGTACGACGTTTCATCTCAGCAGGGAAACGATGACCTTTCATCTTCAAAAACCTAGGTACATTTCCCAAAAAATAGGCAATTCTTTCCATTTCGTTTCCAAAGTTAGCATCTTATCTGATCCTTTTATTCCTTGAGGTAATAACCCACAAATAATTTTTCTGGAAGAGTGGGATTATTTTTTGTGTGTAAAAACTTCAAATCAAATTAAAAAAAGATTCAAAAATGAGTTGATTGAAACAAATTGTAACTGATTGCGAAACATAATATGAAACTAAAAAATTCGAAATTCTAAAATGGAGTCAAAAGGGTTTTTCATAAAAATATTGAAACGTCGTACATAGCCATTAGGAGATGAACCGTCGCAGAGATGAACCGTCGTAGAGGTGAACCGTCACGAGATGAACCGTCGCGAGATGAACCGTCGTACTTTTGCCTGGGGAGATGAACCGTCGCAGAGATGAACCGTCGCGAGATGAACTGTCGTAGAACCTTTTGATGCATAGGGACCCTACCCCCCCTATGTTGATACATAGAGACCCTACCACCCTATGTTGATGCATAGGGGCCCTAGTGTTGCCTAATTTACAGTAGTCCACTGTGGAAAGTGGAATAAAGTAGAATAAGTGAAACAAAATAGGGAGGGTAGCCAATGAGGTGAAGTTGAAGTGGAGTAAATGGTCTGAGCGTGGGGTGAAAAGTGGAGTAGAACTCCAAATCATTATACCTCAGAGCACTGCATCAAAGTAGGTTGCAATATTTGCAAATTTCGAAAAAAAATTTACAGTTTGTCACCCCACTAGTCACTCAAAAGGGGAAGACTATGGTTTTCCAATCAATTTCAAATGTAAGCACAGATTTAGAATTGGCACATATGACTTGTGAACAAAAAAACTCAAGTCTTTTTGGCAATTCTCAAAATTGGGGCAATGCGAGCAAAGCCAAAGCAGGGTCCCCTCTTAGTCAAGGACAAACCCTATTACGGATTTTGAAAATATTTTTGCTGCCAAATATTCCAAAGCTGCGAGTAGGCTCAATGGACGCAGCAAACACAGAGCTTTAATCAAAAAAAGTTTGCTGAATTTGGTTAAGAATTGGGGCCATGCAAGCGGAGCTTAAGCACGGTCCCCTCTTAGCCAAGGACAAACCCTATTACAGATTTTGAAAATATGAATCAATGTCATTAATTTTGTGGGCTTTTTACAGAGCTGACAGTAGGCTCAGTGGATGCAGCAGCAAGTGTCAGAAATCTTATTTTACTGATGAAGAAGATAAAACTTCAAAACGTTTAAAATTTGTGTGATCATTTCACTACTGTGCTTAAGCTTTGGAAAGAATTAACAAATTTGGAACTCTAACTATAGAGCTAAGAGAGCCCAAAAAGTTTTCTGCGATTTCTAAAAGAAAAAAAAATTTAATGATAAATTTATGGCAGGCTAGAGCAAAGCATGAACTACTATAAATGATTTGCATAAATTCTCTGCATTATTATTGCCATCATGGGAAAGTATTGCTGTAATGAAAAGCCAAAAACGTCAATTTTCTTACATGAATAATTTATAATGCAAAATATATATTGCTTTGGCTAAGTGGCAGCCAACAACACCCAGATAGTACCAGATTTGTTTTCATTCAAAATAAGTATATCTAAATTGCATCAAATGGTGAAAATTTTCTGGACTCTCTTAGCTCTGTGGTTAGAGTTATAAATTTGCTATGCATAACTTTATAATAAGAGTTTCAATTTCGATTTCATCACCTTATAGCCCAAATCAAATCTTATGATGAATCAAACAAAATTCATTACTTTGAAACCAAAGCTATTTTAATTGAAAAAAATTAAAAAATAAGCAGAAGAATAAAAAACTGAATCAAATATTCACTTTTTCAGTAATTATCTACACATATCTCGAAATTCAAACTCAAGGAATTTTCATGTAGATGACTTTTAGAAACTACTTTTTAGAAACACAGTTAGTCTATACCAGATGGCGGCGCATGCCTACTAGGAGTAGAGGCATGTCCCCTACCTGGACTACCTTTATAGCTCCCAACTAATATATAGCTAATATATATAGCTTTATAGTAATGTAGAAGAGCTTAGACGCATGCTTGTCCTCGACAAGGTCATGCTCTTGACTGTTATATAAGTGCGTCGGGGGACAGCATAGTCCCAAAATTCACGGCAACAATGTTTGAGGTATTCGGTAAAGACGACGTCCCAATGTCAACTATTCACGTTGTTGATGAACTTGAGGAATACATAAATATTCCGCTGAATTTAGCTAAAGCCTTCAATTCGCACACGGTGCCTGGCCAAAAGACAATAACAGCAATGGGTTATCTTAAAGAGGTTATCACCCATTCCTCTTACCAAACAAGATTTGCTGTGGTGCGCTAATACTGATAAATGGGCTCCAAAAACTGAGAGATCTGAGTAAAATCCAAATCGGCAATGTTTTTGAACGACGCATAGATATTTGCATGTCATATAAGCAACCCAATTCAGTCTAATTAAGACTTGCTGACGGATGCCGCTTGCACGTTGTATTTTTTGCCAAATGTAACTCTTGCGCTTGGTTGCAGCCTTCTGAGCAGGTACCGGGGGGGTCCCTAAGTCTTCGGACACCCTAAGATCGTTTTTCGAAAAATTAATTTCTCCAATCGCTTAAAAGCTAGAGAGCTGATATTTGCACACAATGTTCCCCCAACCTTGCTAAGTATGTGCATAAACTGGCTTCTCATTTTGTTGCAGAGAACTGAAGCAATAACTAATTTTGTGAGGCCATTAAAAAAAGAATGTGCTGTTGTAGTAGCCATTAACCATAGGGGTGGAGGAAATGTATGATGAACATTAGAGGCGATTTCTTGACAAAGACAACACCTGAAGATCTTAAACTTTATGTTAATGTTAACGACCCTTTAACCTAAATTGTGGTACAATTAAAGCTCTAAAGTTTTGGATGAGGCTGAGAAATAAAGCCTCAAAATCAGGTTAAAACAAGTATATGGCGCAAAGCGCAATAGGTGACCGCGGAGCGCATCCTTTATATGATACTTTGTAACTCAAAAATCAAGTCTGTGGTTTTTCAACCAATTTCAAAAGTAAGCACAGATTTAGAATCGACATATAAGACTAGTGAACAAAAAATCAACTCTTCTGTGCAATTCTCAAGACTTCAGGTACTACAGTGCAAAAACCGCATATTGCAATTTTCCATCTTTCTACCCAGAAAAGTAATGTTTTAAATGCTTCGGGACCAGTTCCACCCCTCCAGATATTCTTAAAATTTAATTACCTTTAAGCAAAAAAAAAGTTTGTCCCAATCCGTTGAGAATTCGCCATTTCTCAACATACCCCATTTTTCAACCTTTCTACCCAAAAAAGTAATGTTTCAAATGTTCCAGGACTTGTTCCACCACTCCAGATCTTCTTAAAATGTTATTACCTTTCAGCAAAAAAAAAGTTTGTCCAAATCCGTTGAGAATTCGCCATTTCTCAACATACCCCATTTTCCAACCTTTCTACCCAAAAAAGTAATGTTTCAAATGCTCAAATTCCGGGTCTACCCCTCCAGATCTTCCTAAAATATTATTACCTTTCAACAAAAAAAAAGTTTGTCCCAATCCGTTGAGAATTCGCTATTTCTCAACAAACCCCATTTTTCAACCTTTCTACCCAAAAAAGTAATGTTTCAAATGCTCAAATTCCGGGTCTACCCCTCCAGATCTTCCTAAAATATTATTACCTTTCAGGAAAAAAAAAGTTTGTCCAAATCCGTTGAGAATTCGCCATTTCTCAACATACCCCATTTTCCAACCTTTCTACCCAAAAAAGTAATGTTTCAAATGCTCAAATTCCGGGTCTACCCCTCCAGATCTTCCTAAAATTTTATTACCATTCAGGAAAAAAAAGTTTGTCCAAATCCGTTGACAATTTGCTATTTCTCAACATACCCACTTTTCAACCTTTCTACCCAAAAATTAATGTTTCTAGTGCTCAAATTCCGGGTCTACCCCTCCAGATCTTCCTAAAATATTATTAACTTTCAGGAAAATTGTCCAAATCCGTTGAGAATTCGCTATTTCTCAACAAACCCCATTTTTCAACCTTTCTACCCAAAAAAGTAATGTTTCAAATGCTAAAATTCCGGGTCTACCCCTCCAGATCTTCCTAAAATCTCATGACCTTTCAGGAAAAAAAAAGTTTGTCCAAATCCGTTGAGAATTCGCCCGTTCCCAGCATTTCCAGACATATATACATACATACATATATATGAGGACAAAAGTTCAGTAACCTCTATAGACCGCGGAGCGGCCCTTCGGGCCGCTCCGTGGTCAAAAATTGTGCAGGGACAGTCTTATTTTTGAACAACCTCACAAAAATTGTTGTTATTCCAGTTCTCTGCAACAAAATGAGAAACTAATTTATGCACATACTAAGCAAGGTTGGGGAAACATTGTGTGAAAATATCAGCTCTCTAGCACTTAAGTGGTTGGAGAAATAATTTTTCAAAAAGTAATCTTAAGGTGTCCGAAGACTTAGGGACCCCCCGGTATCTTGTGGGGGCCGGATTTGAAAGGCGCAGAGGAGTAGGTTGAGGGGGGCAGAGTCACTGGAGCCAGGGACGGCCTCAGAGCTGCTTGACTGCAGTTGTATTTTAATTTTTCATAGGCAAAAAAGTATGGTTCAATCTGGTTGTACATGTTCCTACTAACGTTTTAAAAGCCAAGAAAACTTTTTCACAATCCCTAAGCCTGTGAAATAGACTTTTTAAAAAAACTCGATGTTTTAGGCATGCAAAGACCTCAAACGAGAGATCAACAAGCCGTCGCCATCATGTATCATTTACCATATCACTATTAGCCTCCCTCTCTCCAAATTTAGCTGTGACCCCCTGGCATTTGCCTGCTAAATATTGCATTAGATAATTTCGTGGAATGAAGCAGAATTGATCTAAGGGCATAAAAATCAAAATATATAAAATTAGAATTGTGTGCTAAAAGCGATAGATTAAACCAATATAAAATTGAAACAAAATAAAATATAATGAAAATAAGAAACAAAATATACGAATCGAAGGAATAGGTAAATAAGAAAAGTAAAACCTAAACAAACATTGGAACACATTTCCAGTTTGAATAAAAGGCAAAACAATTAGCTCAACAAAGAGCAAAAATCGCACAAACTATGACCTACAAACTTATACTGACAATAAAGCATTTAGAGATTAAATTTAGAAAAATTAGCAATATACTAAAAACTTTATTATGAAATAACGGAAAAATATGAATAAGAAAATAATGCAATTTAAGGAAGCAAATACGTAAATGAACCAAGACCACA